>OV816028.1:159617592-159820092 GCA_929113105.1 Agrypnus murinus | reverse complement strand
TAACCTAACCTAACCTAACCTAACCTAACCTAACCTAACCTAACCAAACCTAACCTAACCTAACCTAACCTAACCTAACCTAACCTAACCTAACCTAACCTAACCTAACCTAAGAAGAATTTGATTGTCGTCGTGTATGCGATTGGTTTTTTCTAATTCTAGAATTTCTAACTTATTTGTTATTTCCGCCTGAATATCGAAATAATTGTTTTCAAATTCTACTTCTTCTGTCGTTTGTTTTGCCACTTCGTGACTTGATAATTTATCGAGTTTGTAAATTTGCGTTTGAATTACTTGAAAGTCTTTAAATAGATCAAGTAAACGCGATAATCGAGCTTTCAACTGATGAGCATTGCCATTGTCTGGAAAACTAACCGCAAAATTTTTTATTCGTGTAACAGACGCCTTGACAATTCCCCTATCTTGAATGAGCGTTTTTAATTTTTCTTTTTGTTCTACTTCGGTAGTTGCCATGTTACGATTTTTTATTAATTAAATTTCGAAATATGAGTATATGAACCCCTAATCGTACGGAAAGACTCACTTACCTTTGCCCTAGTCACCGGTTAGGAAGTGGCCACCTCGTCGTATATGTTGTCTCTTGTCACCGAGATCTTTCAAGTTCCAATCCTTTGGGCCCTCTGGTCCTCAAGAATGTGTATAATTATGATGAATATGTGTTGCACAACACTGCATGTATGCTTGCACTGGTTTTTTCGAATATCCGGCTAGATCGGACCAAAATGTTTATGCTTGGGCTCGAATTACCGCTTGTGGCTCGAATGCCCTAGCATGTGTGGGTGTGTTCGAAGGACCTGATGTATTGGTTGAATAGGGGTGAAAAAAAAGAACTATTTTTTCTGACTGCCTCTATTCAAGTAAATATATACACACACGTTTGCAACCAGAGGTTGGAACTCTACTAGCATACAAAATATATACAGAAACTAAAATCTAGCCTGCATCCCGCTTCCTTGAGGGTTAAGCGGGGGTAAATTAACGTATGGGAGCGTATGCACAAACATAATTGGTAAAATTATGAAATATAATAGGAATCACAGGTTTGATTTGAAAATTAAGATTGCAAATATTGTGGGCTATACCTCGAAAAGCGCCAGTAATATGACAATGATCACGCACTTTTTTATCTGTAGGTGAAAAAGGTTTTTTGCAAATGTGGCAAGTGTCAGAATCGTACGAGGAAGAAGAGAAATCTTGCTGCTGCTGCATAGATTTATTAGCAAAAAATAATTGCCCTTGATTATTAGCAATATTTTCTAACTCCTGAGCGAACCATTTTGCACAATCCGCCCCTCTAAACTGTCTATAATAGGATAAATTATCATCAAATGAGCAATGAAAATAATAAGCTATGCTAAAAGCCTCATGAAGATTGTATTTATATGTATTAGTATTTTTCTCGGGATCAATTTTTTTAAGAAAAGATTCAATGTCAGCGTAAATAGTAAACGGAACCTTTTGTTGATTACAATAATTTTTAAAGTACAGCCATTTTTCACGTTCATTGGGAAGTACAACTTTACACTTATTTTGATTTTGACAATCTTCATAATGCGCTTTCATTTGCACTTCACAATTAAAGTAACATAAACATCTATCGCAAATAATTTTTTTTCCATTATGTTTGGATATTTGTTTGCTGACAAGACGAGATAAATTTTTTATATAAGTAAAATGATAATGTACCTGCGTTTCTAAGTCATCATCATCATCGCTATCACTAAAATTTTGAAGATTCTGCTTTATTTCATCATCATTTAAATCTGGATGATCATATTTCTCTTCAATCATAAGTAAATTTACATGTTTGTTACGTTTAGATTTTGTTAAATACACAGGAACTATAGTAAATTGCTCATTCCTTTCCGGCTTTAAAATAAATACATTTACAGATATTTCATTTAAATCTTCAAATTTTCCTATTTTCTTTAGACATAGGTTGCTCATTTGTACCTTTTAAAATGCTCGAATAATGAGGATATGTACTTACACGATCTGAGTGAGATTCTGCAGAAAATAATGCTGCAACAATAGACCAATAAAAACACGCTTCATCTGAATTTTTTATATTTACTACGGCATTTTTGTTTTTTACAAATGCAGGTAGTTTGATGTATGAAGATATATGAAAATCACCACACTGATTAATATTTACAGTTAATGACATAATTTTATCTAACGACCATCCTGAATTATTACCCTCAAATGTTTCTAATTTCTGTAATAGACTTTTTATCACCTCATCAAACCAGTCATCTAAATTATTAATCGCATTGTAAATAATTAAAGAATTTTTTGTAGAAAATTCTACCTACGCTTGATCATCTGTCACCTGGGGGAAAATTTACCTGTACACCTGTGTACCTGCTTACCTAGAAACACACCTAGTCACCTGTGTACCTGCTTACCTGGAAATACATCTAGTCACCTGGAGACACACCTGTGCACCTGAATAAATACACACAACAATTGCACACCTTATCTTATGGCTTATCTAACCTACACACAGCTTAACTGTATACCTGAGTATATACACAAAACAGCACCGCTTATATTATGGCTTATCTAACCTACACACACAGCTTACCTGTATACCTGAATATATACACAAAACAACACCGCTTATATTATGGCTTAATTAATCTAGTAACATCATGTTAAATAAAATACATAGTTACTTGTTGTTGTTTACATAACTTATTAAAATATTATTAAAAATTAAAAATACTTTTCAAACCTTTCTTTTAGTTTATTTAAAGTTCTAGGATAAATATATTTCAGCAGCTATTTGTCTCTACTTCTACTGATTACTCACGCTCTGCAATATAATTGTCACCTATTACTATCACTATCACATATAAAAAATTTATTTCGTCTTTGAACTATGCAGTTGAATTTGAGACTGTCTTCATCACCTACATCCACATCAATGGCTTGCACTATTTGTGTGTGGCAATTTGCATGAATAATAACACGTCATCATTTCTGTCCATATCTCTGGATTGTAATCCATTGTTTAAAAGATGTTTGGTTGCAAGTTGTTGATATTCTGGATAAAATTTCTCAAACGGAACACCCCAATTCGTTTGAAAAATGTTTATAAACGGTAATACATTTTTTCAATAGTACTCAACATGCTCAACATTAATCCAAATGCATTTTGCGAAAATATTTTGTTTTGTAAATAATATTCGTTATTAAAGTTTTTGGTCAGTTTTTGAAGAAAATATGCTACAGACGTTCTAATGAACAAAATTTTCTCATTTCAACGTTATTTCAATCATCGTTAAACACATATTTGTAGTGATTTTTCCTGATTTGAAAAGTTGCAGTTTAGTCAATTATTTATAAATTTGTTTATAACAAATTCAAGTAAAACTATCTTCTAGGTCTTATTTCGAGTCGAAAAAAAACGACAAATACTTCTTTCGTTTCTTAAAAATATGCCGTTGAGAAAAAAAATGGCCCGAATTTAAAAAAAAGTTATTTGAGTTATTTGACTTACCATGCTCGCATCTAAACTATCCTTCAATCAAAAACAGAATTATGCAAAGGCCACACTGTAATCTAAATGATAAAATATACAATAAATGAGCTAGAAAGATTTAATAACGGCACAAACTGATTTTAATTAAAGCTAAATGTAAAATCAGCAATGAAAATCTGTTTTTCTAGCATATGCTAAAACAACGCTGTAATTTTCTTTCCATAAAAATCAATAGAGTGTAAAAACTCATCATATTTATCATTTAATGATTTAACATTTTGTTGAATATCCTGTAGCATATTCAGCACCGCTGGCGAGATTGGATAGTATCCGTGTTATCATCTATAATGACGGAGCTGTTGAATGCGGATTTCTTCTTGCAATCTGAACATTGCCATGCAACACCGTTGGAAGAAAAAGATTTAAGATCGGTAGAAGTTAGATTAACGCATTTCGCATTTTCGTCAGCGAAGATTGGTATGAGTGGTAAAATTCCCCATGTAACTGTAGGCATCGGAATAATTCGGGGTACTTTAACGTTTTTCCGACCATCCACGTTTTTAATGATTCTTTTGGCAGCGCTCAGGGCATAATATGATGATTCACTATACCAACAAGCTTCTTTAAAACGCAACCTTTGAAAGTGACAATTCTTTTGTAGCTAGACTCTTTGTTGTAGTTGTCTTCATACCCATTCCCAACTTTCTTTTAGCCTTCATTATACCGGTTACAAACAGAGCTGATGCTTTTTCCACTATTTAGAATCTTTAGTCTTAACACGCTTCCAAGCAGCTTCTTCTAACACACAGTCTGCCTGGTGTCTACTGTCCAAATATTTTAGAAAATTTAGTGCCTGTTTAATCGGCAGCTTGTCCATGAGCTTGTTAACAACACCGTTACCCTGGTGATTTAACGTTTGATACTGAGAGATGAAACTACGTGCACCTGTATTTATAGTCGATTGCCGCCGCCACTAATCTACATTTTAAAATCTCCGTATATAGATATAGGCTCTATGATCATTTTGTACAATTTTATACAGCTGCTTTTCAACATCATGTATTCTTCTTTGAAAACGGTATCTGTCCAGTGTTATTGTTTGCCAGTCCTCCTTTCTCGCCTGCTGCATGCATACCCCCATACTATCATATGATATACATTGTTCATGTTTTCATCGGCAAAACTTACTTTCTTGGCCATACTGATATGTTACTGCTGCTGCTTACATGTACATATCGCTGTGGTTGGGTAGGTATTTACACTAGTAAAACTAAAACATTTTTTAAATATTTTTATTTTTCAACGATACATTTAGACTGAGAAATAATAACTGATTAGCACAAATATGAACATACTACGTATCTGTGCAGCACTTTCGTAAGACCCACGGCTTTTCCTATCTGTGTTAATCAGATATATGATATAATACTTAAAACTAGACTAAAAATAGTGTCCATATCAATATGATTAGGTCTTCTGGTCAACCGGTAGTAGTAAATTCCGTTATTCGTTGGCATTATACACTCTCTTTATCTTGTAAGAGTTCGTGAGTGTTGCAGATTCGGTTATTAGGGCATCAAACGATGACCGCATAAGTTTTTCAGTATTCTTGAGCGCTTGTACTTTATCTAATAATTTTTTATAGTTACGATCTAGTATATTATTCGTTTCTTCTATGTTTGTCAGCACGCTTGAATGATTAATGTCCATCTCATCATTTGTTATTAGGAGATTTCGCTTTGTTTTATTTTCTATCGATATTAGCAAAGTGCTAAGTTTACTAGTATCAATATCAACCTTTGTTGCCTTTTGCTTTAGATCTTTAATAGTGTTCTGAGTAGTGTCGGTGGTCATTATAATGAAAGTTTGCACAGCAGAGTCGAATTGAGTATCTCCATAGGCTTTAGAAGCGGCATCAGTGCCATCTATGGGATAACTTACTGAAACAAAGCGTTTACCGACAGCATTAAACTGCAGTTGTTTGTTTGTATGCATAGCTCGCTTGTTAAAATACTGCTTAAAGATTAGATCTTTATCCGTTAGAGGTTCTCCTATACTACAAATTCTTCTATCTCTAGCATTACAGTACGACTCCCGTCCGTTATCCTCTCGTATCAAACATGTAGAGAGTAATTTTCTTTCAAGATCGTCCGTCAGCTCGTTAGTATACTTTTTCGTGCAAACATCGTGATCATTAATCGGATCATTAACATGTCTTCTCTTCTTAACATCTACTATAGCATCGGGGCCGTCAGCAATATCTGATAACTGTTATTGTTGATAGGAGCGCCCACATTAGTTATACGTCGGTTCTTAACATGGAAATTTCCCCAGGCGTTAATTTGAAGCCATAACCTTTCGATCCGCGATTTGCTGCTGCTTCATCTGTCATGCTCATCATAGCTCTGCCGAAGATATAATAATAATAATAATAATATTTATTCTATAATATTTACATAGTATAAAACCTCAAGGAGGGAATTCAACAAGGTTGTTCTTCCATTCCCCCCTTGCATACTTTGAACAAAACAATACATTAGTCGGACCTATTACAAAAAAAACATAATATAAGTAACTATAAATAATATGACTATCATAAAAAACTAAACATATATTCAATACAGACTGTTTACGATCTGGTGTATCAATGACAATCTGATGTCAATTGCTTAACCAAAGCTTTTTTAAATTGCTTAACTGATAACGTTTTTAATGATGGCAGTATACCATTGTAAACTTTCGCGACACTATAACTAAATGATTGTTCAAAAAGTGCGGTGTTATGCTTGGGTATACTCAACAGGCCCCTATGTCGCACATTTATATTGTGTACATCTGTTCTATACCTTATTTTATTGCATAGATAGGGCGGCTGCCGGTTAATCATTATATTATGGTAGAACGTTGTTATTTGTGTGTAACGTCGTTGTTTCATATCAAGCCAGCTAATTTTGAAGATATATGGGCAAATTTAGGAACACCATGAATCAAACGTAAACAAGAATTTTGCACCCGTTGTATACGTTGAGATGTTTCAAAATCGAGACAAGGACCGTATACGGGCATGCAATAATTAAATTGCGTTAAAACAAGTGATTCACATAGTAAAATCTTTGCTTCTTTACTTAAGTAATCTTTATGCGGATATATAAGTTTTAAATTATAATAAGCATTTTGTATATATTTGTTAACTTGTTTTTTGAATCTAAACGTTTTATCAAGAATTAGTCCTAAATTTTTAGCGCTTTCCACTATAGGAATATTCATTTCTCCAATTTTAATGGGAGATAGTTGATAATTACTAATCGATTTGCCTAAAAGTAAAGCACAAGACTTAGATGGATTAAAAATTAAAGCGTGTTCTATGGAAAATTCAGATACAGCTTGTAAATCGTTGTTTAATATATTAGTAGCGTTTTCAATATCATTAGGATTGAATGAATAGTAGATCTGCGTATCATCTGCATACATATGAACATTACAGGTCCCTACACAATCACAAAGACCTCTGGTATACATAGTGAACAGCAGAGGTCCTAATATAGATCCTTGCGGAACCCCTCTGGTAACATCAACAGGTGTTGAGACAGCAGCAGATGCCCTGACCCTTTGTGTTCTATTATTCAGGTAATTCTGGAACAGACCAACTGCATCACTACCAAAACCAAAGAAGTGTAATATACAAAGCAATAACTCATGATTTATTGTGTCAAACGCCTTACTAAAATCTAAAAGAGTCAATAATGTACATTTTCCTTCATCGCAAGTTTTCAAAGTATCATCTGTCATCTTTAACAGGGCGGTTGTACAACTGTGAGCAGGTCGAAATCCTGATTGTCATGATGGAAACAACTGATTGCATTCTAAATATTGCCTAAGTTGTAAATTAATTACTTTTTCAATTATCTTGGAGAGTGTTGGTAGTATACTAATTGGCCTGTAGTCCTTATACCCTGTAGCTTGTTCGCATTTTGCTATTGGTGTTACCAGAGCCGACTTCCAGCTGTCGGGAAATGTTATTTCTAATATACACGAGTTAATAATGTGTACTAAGTACTGCAATATAAAAGGACAACATAATTTCATCATAGTAATATTTACTCCGTCCGATCTCGTCGAATTGCTTTTTAGTGAATCGACAATTTTTGCAGCAGCATTATCATCTATTAGGTTAAAACTAAACTCCCCAGCTTTATCTAACTTATTATTTTTGTAAAAATCTAGTACGTGTTGAGGAATGGATATATGTGGAATACTGTTTACAAAATAGCTATTAATTTCATCAATATTACCTTTAAAGATGCTGTTTTCATTTAGGTTAGAAGGTAGTACATTTAATGCTCTGAATTCTTTCCATAATGCCTTAGAATTATTAGTGCGAGCAAGTTTAAATTGTAGGTAAGCTCCTTTCTCGTTTTTTATTGCGGTATTTGTGTAATTGCGCAATATCTATTGTGTTCATGATGATCGGTGATGGATAACTGACACGTGTAATCAGAATACCGCTCGTATATACCTATCGTCTCGCCGCTTATTATGTTACGTCATAGGATGTTCTTATATGTAGTAGTTATTTTGTTAAAACTATCTTTTTACATATTTCATTTATTATGTATTGTTTATTTATATATTTTAAATATGCTTTTGGTATGAAGACTTATGGGACGAACTTCATATGATCAATCAATTTCATATTATTGTTTACGTAAATATTAAATTAGAAATTTTAAAAGGTATACAATTTATAATGAGCTGATAGAGGTAGCCCGGAATATCAAAAAACTGGTTTATATCGCAAATGCGCCATTTGCGTTGAAAGCTGAATTATAAAGGTTTAATTGGAAGTTGGATCAGTTATTTTAAATTATTATTATTATTATATGTAATTAACTATAAATTACACAGGTCTACAAAAAAGCAGGTCTTGGATGTTGTTGGGAAGATGTGGGTCATTTCCGAAGTAATTTTGTGCGTAGAATCCGAATCAGAATCGGCCCATCACGTCAGAATTTGGAGATATTTGACGTTATGTACTCGAAAAATGCGTTTTTTTGTTATTTTTGAGGTTATCTACAGGATGCGACAAATTTTTGTGGCTTTCATTGCTATTTGCACCATTTAGTACTTCTCTCACCCTTCAAAATGAGCTATTAGCCGATGACCTAAAATTTTTTTCTCGCAAATTACGGCCATTTTAAGTTATGACATTTATCCCTACAACGTCATGAGCATTCACATCACTCCATTTAACCATAGTACATGTTTCTACTTAATTATTTCTCTTGAAAATTTGTATTTGTGCGTTTCTGGGTATGAATATGAAGTCAGAGAATTGACATTTTTATGTTGGATCAAAATGAACAAAAAATGTTAACATCAATTTGCAAAAAAATGTTTTTTTTCGGTGTCGTTATAATATAACTTAGTATTAAAACAACCTTCTTATATTTTCAATAACCCAAAAATTACTTGTGAAGTAATGCAAAAGTATAAATTTTCAAGAGAAATAATTAAGTAGAAACATGTACGATTCAAAGGAGTAATGTGAATGCTCATGACGTTGTTGGAATAAATGTCATAATTTAAAATGGTCGTAACTTTGTGAGAAAAAATCGTAGGTTATCGACTCATAGCTCATTTTGAAGGGTAAGAGTAGTACTAAATGGTGCAAATAGTAATGAAAGCAAAAAAAAATTCCGCATCCTGTACATAACCTCAAAAATAACAAAACAACGCATTTTTCGAGTACTTAACGTCAAATACCTCAAAATTTGAATGCATCAAAATACATGCAAAATCGAGGCCTATTTTAAAAGTTTTAATATTACTGAGCTGAATAATAATTATCAAAGCAAACCACATCGTATAAATCATAATTCTCCTAACTCGTTTTTACAATTTTACATATAAAAATGATAGGGAATTCTAGCTGGTAATCCCTCTTCAAATATAATTGAATAGTTTTTTACTTAAGGACTAGCAGGTAGGTATGTAATCATCTACTATACTGCCCACTGTAACACAGGCCATGAACAAGTAGTGGGAGATGGGAGTCTGTTTGCTCTTCTCCGGAAACCATCGTTCTTACAAAGTGCACCGATAACTCAATTTATTTAATACATTTATGATTAATATTGAATTTATTTATTAGATTTAATTTTTTAATTTTCGTTAATTACAATTTGATTATTTCTGTTCATTAAGTAGTTTTGAATAATTGCTTAAAAAGATATTGGCCAGAATAGATGAAGTTTTATTTTTTAAATAAAATTTATGTTATCGTTACAATCCTCCCATTTTAAAATATACAAATATGATGGGGAGCCACTTTTAGCTTGTCAGAAATCGCTTTTTTATGTACGAAAAAAATATTAGTAAAGTTTGGTAACAATAATTTTACACAAAACTTTATTTTGAGAATATCTGTTCGGCTTAAATCAAATTATTGTAAAAATTGTATAACTGTATTCTACGTGCTTACCATTTTTAGTACCTATATTTTATAAAATTTAAATTTATTTTATTAAAAAAAATCCTCGGCGATTTTCAGTATGGTTTTCGTATGTTGTTTATTCATTCATTGCAGTAAATTGGAAACAAACAAATATTAAATTGTTATAATAAAGTCAGTGTGAATAATTTTAGTTAAAAAGTATCCTTTAACAAGTATTGAAAACAAAAAGCTCGCCCAGTTAAATTTGGATACGCCACTGTATGAATATGTGGCACTGTACCTACAAAATATTAAAATAGCTTGACAGTATTGTTGAAGTTGAAGAAGAAAACAGATAATCGTAAAGGCGTTTCTAGTAAAATATACACTGGGTCATATTTAGGAAACATTTTAGATTATTATTAATATTAATTATTAATTTAGTTGGGAAATCTTTTTATAGTCGTAGTTTTTTGATGTAGTAGAATAAAAACACCATTAAAGGTAATACGTTATTATTATAATAGTAAAAATAAACTTAATAAATTTATTTTTGCATGGATTATCTTAAAAATGTTTAGTTTAGTAATTAATTTTTTTTTCTGGTTTATAAAATTAATGAAATATGGATTCTAATATTCTAAAACAGTAGTAACTAGTAAAAAACATTTTACGAGAAAACGTTGGTGAAGCAGCGCTTCACCTGCGTCATGTGACGTGCCTACCTACTTTATTATCTATATATTTAAAACACAAGGCTTTTTTTGTTCCAGTTCGTTTGAGAGATCCACCAGGCCGATTTACGCGTATCTTTTTTTAAATTAAAGCTTTCGCTAGTTAACATTTATTCATTATTAAAGCGAAGTGTGACCTAATTATAAACACATGCAAGATAAACGCCTCGAGCGGAGCACCCACATCTGCTAAAACGAAAGCAGCTGCAGTATCAACCCACGGCCACGTGTGCGCACATCGAGCGCCCACATATATCAAAGCGGAAGCAGCTGCAATGCTCAGAACTCTATCTAATACATTCTATGGATTCCTAGAGGAAGTAGAATGCTATCATCACGTAGGCACAACCCACGGCAACGTGTGAGCAACTGAAGGATTTTACGCCCACAGAAAGAGTATATAAAGGCCAGAGCTTTGTGGGACAGACCAGTCTGAGTTACGACGGGCTTGGAGATAGAAACTGATTACCAGGGTAATTGTTTACCTTCTTTCAAGCCATATTCACCCATAAAGCCGTAGAAACAGATAACCAGGGTTATTATTTACCTCGGTCTTTCTGAACACCATTATTACCAGTTTTAAGTTGAAACTGTAAATAGTATTTAAGTGAATATGCAAGCGCATATTGTGTAATTTCACGACGAATAAATATCTTATTGTACTTAACAGTAAACTGTGTTCATTTTTGTAACTTGGACTCCGTTTTTGCGTTTTTAAAATAAAGTACCATTTTTAAAAACGCTTTTCCACGTCAAGAAAGGTTAATTCGCTGTGTAGATTAGTCAACACTACTTAATTTATATATTTTTTTAATGTTTATATTTTTAATTTGAAAAACTCTAAAATGTTTAATTTGAGACGGGCGAGTCGGACATTCACTTGGGGCGCCCTCTCACCTCCACGGCGGTGAGTTTCGTAAGTACTCCCGCTTATAAACATAAAAGGGTAAAGCCGTCCACTTCCATCATTAATAAGCGTAGACAAAACCCGCATAGTTGAAAATTATAAATAGACGAATTATACAAATAATAGCTGATGGCAATTGCTTATTCAGAGTAGTTTCATATTCTTTCAATAAATAAATATCTCAAAGCCTTTCTCACAAAACGAATGTGTGTGTACAAATTAAAAAAGACTCTTCGATACAGCTGTTTCAAGCTTATTAGCTATCATCAGTCGAAGATAGTCTTCTACAACTTGCACACACCATCCAGGGCTTTATATAAAACCCAAATATACATTAATACCAAAAGGTAATAATGCTGACATCTGTGAGAACACTCGCACAAAGCTACAAAGAAATGGTTCTGACAGTGTCTATTCTAGATAATTAAATTATTTTATTTGAATTCCCAGTACTAGCTGAGTGATAATTAAGAAATTGTGATATCTGTGAAATATTATAGTAAATAAATATTTTTAAATGTTTATTTTTATTTAAATAGATAAATATTACATGCTCCAAATTTATGGAGGCATTGGTGAAGTAGCTTTATCTGTTCCTTCTGGTAACGCTTCTTCACCTTCGCCGACATTATCTTCATCAATTTGCAATTCGCCTTCACCATCACCCTCTCCATCGCTTTCTCCTTCACCCTCAACATGTTCTCCTTCAACTTCCTCTTCATTAGCAGCTGTTTCATCAGTAGGACCATGTTCGTCCTCAACCAAGTTTTCTTGTGAAAGTACTGTCGCTTCTTTTGCTTTCCTGCCTTTCCTTCTTTTCTTTTTTCTTTCAACTTCACCACGTCCTCCTTCAGGTTCATCATAATTCTCTGGGAAGAATAATTTGCATTCGTGTTCACCTTCTACTGAGTTTTTGCTTAAGTAAGTGGGTCCAAGATCAGTGAATGCTTTTAGTGGTTCTGGATGTGTTTTTGCTAGTTGCACTATGAGTTTTTCTCCACTGAAAGCGAGGATGTACCTGAGTAACTATCTAACAGGTGATCTCAAGACAATTAAATCTAGGTAAATAATAAATAAAATGTAAAGAAAATTATCTTTAATCTCACTTTTAGGTGGTTAACAAGAAATATGAACAAAAAAAAACAAAGTGTTCAATCAAAGGTTTATAGTAATTTCAACAGTGTTACACAAATGAATCTCTGGCTGACCTGATTTCTAAATCAATTGTATCTTCACCCAACCTAAGCTAAAAGGTGTACACGAAAAAATCTGGACACAGAAACATAAACAATGCAGGGTCTTCTGAAATTATTTATTACTTAAGCACGTATTTACATATATTGTATATTACTGTCCATAACTAAAATTTTTAACTATTCGTTTCACATGAAATATCAAAGTTTGTTCAGTCTAATTTCTTCTCGTCGCGTTATTGTACTTTTTCTGAAGGTCAACATTATCTTTTTTCTATTGTTTTTATAGGTGTTTGCTTTACGATAGCCCAGTTTTCTTTAGGTACAAAAGTGAACCCATATTTGCATGCCAGTCAGTGACTTGTTTGGCATAGTAACATGTGGCCAGATATGTCCAAAATACAGTAGAAACATTGTGACTTCTTATAAATGGTAGCAGGCGCTTTTCCAAACCTTCTAAATAGATTTTAGTGTTAATAGTAACTTTCGTTACAAAACTTGAACTTCTTTTCCCGCCAGAAAGTCGAAGCCGCTTGCCAGACCAAATATTTTTCCAGAGAATTCCGAAATTTTCTTTTGTATTTGTTGTCAATTTCCCAACGTTGTTTGCATGTGAGAAATTCTTGACCATGAAGCTGTTGAATGTCACTTTTGACGTCACATTTCACGACACAGCTCGTTGTCCATTATTACACAATCCGCTTTCGTTAAAAAATTGGTGTATCTACAGTTTTTTTGCAAGGGTCTTCGCCTTGGAATTTTGTTTTGCAACCCGATCCGGAACTTGCTGCACCTTGAATGTTTTGAATTCACCCTCCTTGTTTTTTACTTTTTGAACATATGTTGAATATGTTCCAACCTTTCTGGTTAGATCCCTCAATGACAAGTTTGGATTTTGCGTGTAAGCTTGCATCTTCCTTTCCGTTTTTTACATATTGCACCCGATTGCTTACATTTTCCGATCACGCAATATAACATTGCAGGATTTTCACAATATTTGCGCAATATATTTTGACGAAGTTCTTTGAAAACTACACTACGAAAACACCTTGACACCGACATTCACTGTAATATATTAATTCAAAGAAGCTACTGTTCCAATGCCACTATATTACCTGCAGTGAAGGGGCGCCTGATGTCATATTTATATGACCAGATTTTTTCGTGCACGCCTTTTAGTCAGTTTATAAGTAATCTAACTTCAATGAATTACTTAACTACTTAACCTAGCTCAACTGAGCAGAATCTAATGTAACCAAACACTGATTTAATACGTAGTTATGATGATGTTGATATCACGTAGTTTTTTGTGAATAAAGCCTTTTAGAAATCTTTTCTTTTGTTTCGTGAATTCTACTACTGAATTTAATTTACAAAACGTCCATTTTAAAAAGTATTTTTTCCGAAAGTTTTATAAAAACCTGTTAAATGAAGAACATTATAGTATAGAAAACCAGTTGAGAATGCGCAAGCTGCATTGTCAGAAGGAACGAACGAAAGCAAACACTCTTTCTCAATAGAAAATTATTAAATTTTTTAACATTGACCGCCATTTTAAGGGTATTATTAAAGAGATAGGAACTTGGTGACTACGTTTTTTTACATATTTCATGCTATAGGAACGTATAGTCGGACCTGCAGAAATTGGTTTTTATAGCTCCGAGATTCAAGTACCGGCAGTAATACCTTTTGTTAAAATATCTTTAGTACCGATAGTAACAACTATTGTTAAATTATCTTAGAAAGCGCATTGAACAACAGTTGTATGGACTTGCCTTCAGGGCCGTCTTCTTTTCTTTTTTGAGGTAATATAATTTAAGTATTACGGAATAGAAACAATTTATATTTTTTTAGTATTTATATTACAATTTTATTATGTCAAATGAAAATAGATACTACTACATAAATGAATAATATGAATAGGAAACAAAAATACAAAGAAAGGAATTTCTTGTTTTGAAACTTTAGACTTTCCCTTAATTCTTTTGATATTACGAATAGTATTTTTCTGAGACATATAAATTTTTCAATTTGGAAAAACCCGTTTATACCATTGCCGTACCAAACGTCATTTAACAGATATAACAAATAAAAAGAATATTTTATTTGAGTCTCTTATCTTTGTTACCTTTAACTATCTTTTTTGTCTTAATAAACGCAGTTTTTAAAAATTTAAAGTTATACCTTTAAAAATCTTTCTAAATACTTACCTGATAACATTTGACAGCCCAAAGTATCCTTTTAAGGCTTTAAGCAGTAAGCTGAGTAAGCCTATAACAGTTCATCGTTGGAATAATCACTATTGTTGTGAAATACTGGTCATAAAAACCAGTTACTGCAAGCCAAACTATAATAGTTTGATTGGGACGTACTTACCGTAATAATTACTAATTCCTGGAGTTAAATATGCTTTTGTGGTCTATGGAGATAATTATGTTGTGGGTATACCAAGTAATTTTTTTATTAAAATAGTGTTTTAAAATAACTATCTAGTCTCTCAGTTTAAAAATTTAAACACGTTGAGAATGTTATAACAAGTGAGAGTACTAATATCAAAGGCGGCAATCTCCAAATTTCGTATTTTGAGATAGCCGCTTTTGAATATACTGCCTCTATGAAGATATATGTGCGCGAAGAGACAAGGGAGCTTTGGGTGACTTGGATAGTAGTTTCTTTTTTATTATACATTAGCATAGTAACCGTTTCCAGCGATGCGATGCGCGTGCTCACTGCGGTTCAGCAACACGGCGTTGATTTTCCAACAAATATTATGCTAATACTAGCATAATACCCGTTGAAAAATCAACGGTACCCTTCTGATCATGTCAGCTATCCACGAAGTAAGAAAACAGATCTACTTATAAAAGTTATTTTTTTGGGATCCCGTAGCTCAGGATGTGCTACTGCAGTGGAGTTTCTATTTTCCTTAATAATAATGTCAATCGGATCATAATATGTAACTATAATTTAATATAATCACGTTTGATTCATAATTAGCAATGCTTTTATTCGTAATTACTAATAAGTCCCACACTTTTTTTGCTCAAATACATGCTATAAAAACACTTAACTTGGCCTTTTTTCAAAATAACTTTAAACCAATGGTAGGCGTGTTCAAAGAGAATACATAATATAATGTAGTTTATTATTAATATATTATGTACTTTATATAGCATAATATTCGTTAGAAAATGAACGGCGTTTGGAGGCACCGCTGTGAAAACGCGCCAGTCGCTGGTAATCAGTGCGTGCCCCCATTAACTTTTTAATAATTAGTTTTTGTAAGCCCAGTTTTTGTCAAAACTGGTGAATCTCGAGAATCACTGAATAGATTTTGATGCCGTTTTCACCATTTGATAGCTTATTTCTTAAGGTCAAAGGTTTCTATATAGACAGATTATTCAGTGAATTTTTCGAGAGTGTAGTAATGAGGAAAGTATGAAATACATAATTAAGAAAATTGGCTCTAACAGAGAGAAAATAGAAACAGATAAAGGAAAACTATGCGCGAACGAATTGTAACTCTCAAAAAGATCTACAAAAAGTCCCGGATGGCATATACGTATCTTACAGATTACTCCCAATCAAGATTTTTATAATAGTAATTTTTGCGGAAAACTCTTCTTCCCCTAAAATGTTGCCTTACTCCGTCCTTGGACGAAATGCCGGTAATTTTTGTATTTTGTCATTTTCAGAATTGCTTCAAGTATAATCTGTAAAAATTTGAAGCTTGTAGCCTACGCCGTTCAAGAGATATATAGCCATAATGATTTTTTAAGAAATGCTTCCCCTGCGACCCCCTCGGGTTTTTTAGGATTAACAGTATACTCATGCACCCCTTTGGGGCAAGGCCCACCGGCCTGTAGAATTTCAGCTTCCTAACTCTTCTAGTTTTCGAGATATTTTTCGATGGACATCGGACACCGGACATCGGAACTGGCTATTATTATATTAGGAGATGATACGTCAAATTAATCTTCATTTGTTTTCAGTTTCGTAAAAAAATGATTATGATTTTTGAATAACACATCGTTCAATAAGTCCCGGGACTAACCCACAGATGGCGTTAGTAATATCAACTCAACTTCGTTTTCCGAAAGATCTAACCTTCAAATGACACGTGTCTGATTTTCACGTCAATCGGATCATAAACAGCAAAGTTACCGTGGTGAAACTGACGCTACTTTTGCATTTGTAGAAAAAATGGACAAAAACGAATTTAGTGTATTGATGAAACATTGCTTTTTAATGGGAAAGAATACCGTGCAAGCTCAGCAATGGATTGAAAAACGTTATCAGCACTCTGCCCCGTCGAAAACAACCATTTGCCGGTGGTATGCTGATTTTAAGCGCGGTCGCACCCATACAAATGATGCGGAACGCTCGGGTAGGCCAAATGAAGCAGTTACCCCAGAAAATGTAAAACAAGTTTTAAAAATCGTGATGGATACCCGCAAAGTGAAAGTTCGTGAGATTGCTGAGATGGTGAACATATCAACTGGAAGTGCGTGGACGATTTTACAAGAAAAGTTGGGCATGAAAAAAGTCTGTTCCAAATGGGTGCCGCGTTTCCTCACAATGGAACAAAAGCAACAACGAGTCGACGATTCAATGAGCTGTTTGTCACTGTTTACTCGCAATAAAAAGGAATTCTTGGGTAGGTATGTGACAATGGACGAAACATGGATCCACCATTTCACTCCAGAGTCGAAGCGGCAGTCATCTGAGTGGCGTGCAACCGGTGAAAGCCGTCCGAAGCTCCCAAAAACGCAACAGTCAGTTTTTTAGGATGCGCAAGGTGTAATTTACATCGACTACCTTCAACAGAGAAAATCCATCAATAGCGACTACTACATTGAGTTACTGGTGCGTTTGAAGGATGAAATCGCAAAAAAACGACCGCACATGAAGAAGAAAAAAATCATTTTTCATCAAGACAATGCACCGTGCCACAAGTCAGTCAAAACAATGGCCAAATTGAACGAGTTGGGCTTCGATCTGCTTCCCCACCCACCATACTCTCCAGATCTGGCTCCGAGCGACTACTGGCTGTTTGCTGATCTAAGAAAAATGCTGCAAGGAAAAAGATTTGGCTCGAATGAATCGAAGTCATCGCTGAAACTAAGGCTCATTTTGAGGACAAGGACAAATCGTTTTACAAGCACGGTATTGAAAAGTTAGAAAAGCGGTGGAATGACTGTATAGCCCTTGAAGGAAATTATGTCGATGAATAAAAGTAAGTTTTTCGAAAAAAATGTTTTTTTCTTAGTTAGTCCCGGGACTTATTGAACGATGTTAGTGTAATTCTTATGTAGTAATAGTTAATTGTAATAAAAAATGAAAAGTGTATAAATAAAATATTATTTATGTTTCCGAGAGGAAACGCTTCTTTCGTAGTTTATTGCTACATGTTTGTAAGTAGATTTATTTTATACCCGATTTAAAAAAGTTCTTTGTAAAGTAATATCTTAATTTAATAAATTTATTTATAGATTATTAAATCTTGGAAACTTCATACGTATTTTCCATTCATTAATTTTTTTATCATCATATTTTTAAAGTAAGTACCATTTGAGACGTCTTTTTCAGTAACTTTAAAAAAAAATCTAAATCAATAAATGAAACCATTAATTTCAAACATTTATTGATTCCCGAAATTAAAATATCTAACAATTCACATTTATCCAAATACGGTACCCCCCTCAGACAGTTGTCCTGGAGTTTACAATTAAGTTAATGTTACACAATTGACCTTTGTATTCATTAATAGTTTAATTGTTAAAATAATAATATAATAATGAATTAAATACTAGAAGGCTAAGAAAACAATAATTATAAATTTTATATTTATGTTCGGTTGGCTTAATAGTCTTTCTCTTTAGATGTCATTCCATTACAAAATTAAGAGCTAGCACTTATCTGACACGATCCCTAGAAAGCACTGTAGACCCAGATGGTAGCAGCAGGCTGGAAGACAGGTAGCAGCTACTATATAGTATCACCCACGTTGAATGGAAGCGATATTTGCTCAGAAACCATCAATAGCTCGTCCAACAATGCAACCCCCAAGGACGTGGGGGCTGGCAAAGAAAATCTGATAAAGTTCGTTGGAACGGAATCCTCCACTGGAGAATAATTCAGACTTTCACCACTGAATTTAAATTTATCTAATTGCAATTAGCTCCGACACTCTGTCGAGGGTAGTTAACCAAACACCCTTTAATTATTATTGCAAGAGATTGTTCTTAAACTTGAACTATTTGAGCTGTCACAGAAAAGTGTCCTTGTTAGAATAGTTGTAAGATAAAAAGCAAGTCAGATAAGAATTTTGTTGCACTAAAAATCTATTTTTAGAAATGTGAATTGTACAAGGTCAATAATGCAAAAGGAATGGACAATGATGAAATATCTCATTTAAATGAAGGAAATCCCATGTTTTCTTTTCCAGGCTGAAACATAGAATAAAGAACAAGATAGTATTGTCTACTGTACCATCAGACAAAAGATCAGTGAATTTCAATAGGAGAAATCACAGTTTAGAAACGGCATGGTTGAAGTGTTGCCTAAACATCAGGGTGGAGAAAGCAGTAAAATTTATTTAATATGAAATAAACTTCATAAAGACAGTGGTCATAAATATCGTATATTTATTTTAAATATTAAACTATATAAATACACTGCAAAAAAAGCATGGGTCTTACGGCAGAGGAAATAGAACCATCACACATTTTTAAGTAGTTACGCTGCAGTGCTGAGGTCGTTATTGCACGTATGTCAGTGGCTGCTGTCATTCATTAGCAGACTTAGGATTTGCGTGCAGAATTTGCATTAACGTATTGTACTTATTGTACTTATAGATAGCCTGGCCCTCCCACCTCTTCTTTTAAACATCTAATATGCACAAACTTTAAAATGTGTTAAAACTTTATATGTGAAAACAAATTAATAGTTGACTGCTATTAACCCACAAGTAAAGTTTCCTTATCTTACCTTGTATAACCTGCTATTATTATAAAGGAACTCTAGCGAAAGTTAGAGTTCCTTTATGATAATATTAAATAATAAAAATAAGAGTTGGGACATGTATGATGCCGGATTTTAATTGGTTGGATCCAATGTCAAGGAGTACATGATCTTAATAGTCTGACACTTTGTTTTTTAGATTCTATAACAAAATTTACATTACTTTACATCCTAATACACATTTTTCTTTATATTATTAAATTAGCTTAATAATAATATGTATTTTTTTATTAGTAAATAAATATTAAGAGTATTATAATAATGTTGAATCAAAGAATTTATTGACATCGATCTTCATATTTTGTCAAGAAACAATTTGTCCAATCAAACAACTGAAAGTTGATAGGTGAAAATACTTCATGAGAAATCAAGTCGTTCTTGACATTGGATCCACATGTCCTAACTCTTATCTTATATAACCTATTATTAGGGTGCATTTCTGCCGCCCCGCGACTATTACATTTTGAAATTTTATTACTAGTAGATCAATGTGCTGGCTTTGTGCTGCACTGTGCTGCAAGAAGTTTTTATTGTGCTGTTTTCCTGAACGATTTATCGAAAATTTTATTTTGCTGGGCTGGGGAAACGCTTAGACCAGCAAATTCCAAATTTTGAAATTTTTATGCTGGCACCTGAATGTGCTCGCTTTGTGCTGCACTGTGCTGGAAAAATGTTTGATTGTGCTCCTTTTCAAAACAATTTATTTCAAATTTCATTTTGATGGGCTGTAGAAACGCTTAGCCCTGCAAACTTCGAATTCTGGAGTTTAAGGAGTGACATAAGAATGTGCTCGCTTTGTGCTGCACTGTGCTGGAAAAAGTTTTCATTGTGCTGCCTTCCGAAACGATTTATTTCAAATTCGATTTTGCTGGGCTGAGGACACGGTTAGCCCAGCAAATTTCGAATTTTGAAATTCTAGTACTGGCACATGAACGTGCTCGCTTTGTGCTGCACTGTGCTGGAAAAAGATTTTATTGTGCTGCCTTCCGAAACGATTTATTTAAGATTTCATATTGCTGAGCTGAAGAAACGCTTAGCCCAGCAAATACCGAATTCTGGAGTTTTAGTACTGCCATATGAATGCGCTCGCTTTGTGCTGCACTGTGCTGAAATAATTTTTCATTGTGCTGCCTTCTGAAACGACTTATTTTTAATTTTATTTTCTTGACCGTGAGCAATTGAGTCGGTATTATTTTAACCGAAATGTTGCTATTTCGAACTGTTTCAAAATTCGTCGATTTGGATTACAAGCGAGATATCATATATGAAATGCTAAGAAGTACTGTAGCTAGGGACTAAACCCTTTCCAACTCAAATTGTCGGCGTAAACCACTGAAAGCGTTCGTTTAAGAGCTCTAAGAACGGAACAAACAGAATTTGGAACAAGGTCGGTTATATGACATAAACGCGCTCTAAATTTTCAACAATTTCCGAACGCTTATTTGAAAAACAAACGACAAATGTAATTTTTTCAATTTAATTGTGGGCAGTGGTTATTTTAAGAAAAAGCATTTTTTACGGAAAGGATTTATTTGTCAATGTTTGAGTAATTTTCTAGAAAGAAGTTTAATGTGCAGTGGCGTTCCAGATATGTTGTTAGTGCTTTTTTTGGCAAGGTTGGTTAATGTTGGTTTTAGAAGTCTACTTAAAATTATACTTTAAAGCTCCATGTTGTGAATCCTACTGACAAAGAATTTTGAAACCTTGACTACTTCATTTTCTTAACTAATATCATTATCTATATTGTGGGTACAACCTTGAAATTAAGAAATTAAAGAAAGCTGATTTTATATTAGGTTTTTTCTTCGCTTAAAGTAACAATTTGTTAGTTATTAATTCAGTTAAGGATTTACGTATACAATAATCTTTTATACATACTTGAAAAATGTTAGATTGATATTTGGAGACCAATAGTTATTTATGGAACCAGTTAGTTAAGTAATGTATTATCCACGAACGAAGAACTGACTCACAACGGCCGCGAGGTCCGAATGGGTTATTCTTTTTCAGTGGAGCATAGTCTTAACTCACGTGTACCATACAATGTTTTATCCTACACCTCTTTATTTAAGTTGAATTTGCCCAAATATTGAATTTGCAATGTATAGTTTAGTCTGTAGTTTTTGATTGTAATAAATTTCATACTCTAGCCCGATAATGGATTCTAATATTATGCAACGTAAGCCGGTGATTAGTTGCTACATACAATAGCATCCAATGACTATTTTACAGTGGGTAATAGTATATTCTGCAACGAAGAATAGAAATTCGATGCAAATGGAATTGTTCTCTCATTTTCTGATACTTCAAATAGATATCAAAATTATTTAATATTGGTTTGATTTTTTAAAGTACCTTTAAAATTATTTTTTAATCACAGTTGTTTTATGGTACTACATTTAAAGTAACGACGAAAAAGGTACATCGCAGGTATAGTAATAAAATCTATAATAAAAGATAGACAAATAAGAATTAATATTATATTGAGAAAAGAATTTGTGCAAGTTAAGCAGAACACGAAAATGTGTAAAATAAAAATTGATTCTCATATTAGGCTAAACGATTGAAATATTAAACAACAAATTAAACATGAAATAACAAACAAAAATGTAAATACTTATAAAACAAAGGGATTCTATTCATGTAAATACTTATACTAAATAGTGTACACTAACAAATGGCTGATAACTTCCGTGTACTTTGGCAATCCATCTTATGTTCACATAGATCATTATATTCTTCCCAAAATTGCTCTATTCTGTAACAGTATGCTACATAATGTCCTAAGGAATTGGAGTTAGTCCCTCTAAATGCAATTACCCCACGCAAATTGTACTGTACATTTTGAACAATTAGAGTTTTTGCAAATTATATAAGGCTAGTGTGAGGTTAGTACCACTTTGGTCAATAACATCTATGAGAACATAAACTTGGTTGAAATTAGTTATGATCAGAGACAAGAAAGATTTGCTGATAAACCTGTGCAATATGTTGGACCATTGGCGTACCATTAATTTTGTCTAAGGCTACTTCCAGTTACAATAATGTTTTTTATGTGATTTAGATGGAATAAAATAGTATTTTAAACACGGCTTCTTTATCGCTCGTCTTTAGATTTTTAACATAAATTACATAGCGGCGAATTTTTACCTTCATCTAATTACTTTCTTTTTTACGAACTTGTATATGTACTAAATAAATATCTCATTACTAAGTACTAAATTGTAAATAGCGAAACAAAACAAAATTTCTGATTTTATATACCGTATTTACTCGAAAATAAGACCCCCTTTTTTTTCTAGATTTTTGCTCTAAAATGTGGGAGGGTCTTATATTCGAGTCGGGTCTTATAATCGAGTATAAAAAGATATATTCAATAAAATGTGAAAACAATGAGTGTAACTGAGTAATGTTTACTAGTATTTATAATAAAAATTGTATTACAATAGAATAACATCTAAAATAGCGTTCTGTTGTTTAATTAACATCTCGCCAGGTTGTCTGCATTTTAGCCGATATTGATGCATGTAAACCTATGACGCCATTGTGAAACCCGCGATAAACAAAGTTTATTGACTGCAACAACTACAGTAATTACGAAAATTATGAAATCATATACAATTATTGTTAGCTTAGCACCTAGTCAGAATGGCCGTTGTCGTCATCACCCTCTGTAAGATCGTTATTAACCTTTATATTTTTTTATAACAATGGTGTTATAAACTGAACTGACCACTTTTTGAATGAACTTCCTACAATTTTAGAAGTTTTCCTGGAATTCAGGTAAACTGCTTCCACAAAGGCTTTGTTTTCGCAAAGAGATAAAGGGTAGAATTTTTTCCATGAACATAACTAACGGAATTTGTTAATAAAATAAAACTGAAAAATGTTCAATCTCTTATATTACTTATATTTTTAGGGGTCCAATATTCGCATACAAAAGCTTTTTTTTTATTTCGCTCCAAAATATAGGGGGGGTCTTATAATCGAGGGAGTCTTATTTTCGAGTAAATACGGTATCTCAAGAAATCTAAAATGACGTGTTAGACAGAGGTCACCCATCATTTCCAACACTATCTAGATTCTACAAGATAATACATGTACGAGCACGGCAGTATGGGATTATTTACCGATAGCAAGGAATATTTAGGTTTTCTGAGCAGCACAAAATACCTCTATCAAGCTGGCGGGTACATATTGGCGGAATTAAAAAAAAAGTATTTCATAATTTTTGACTATTTTATTTCTAATTTATTACCATAATTTTAATTTTTTTACTTTAAGCGTAAACGAAAAAACATGTTTCCGCCAGCTTGAGTTCAAGCTAGCGGAAACATATTGAAAATTTAGTAAAAAATCAAGTTTAAATATATGCATTGTTCGCCAGGAATTAATTACTATTTAATTACTAGCAAACAATCACATAAATATTTAAAAAACTATTATTAATCTTATATATTTTTTAAGTACGGTTCCGCTAGCTTGAATCGTAACGTGGCAGAATCACCAGTTGAAAGTGCGTAAAAAGCTGCTAAAACTTGTTAGGATTCAAGAACTTCGCGATATTAATTAATTACTAATCAGTAATTCAGCCATATTTATGTATATAATATAAACTCATTCTATTTTTCAAACATAATTCCTCTGGCTGGGATCTTAACCCGGCAGAACTGCACATTGGATATTAAGTAAAGCGTTAGACTTTACTACGAATTAATAACGTCTACCTTCTAATTAATTACTAATCAATAAAGTAATCAATCTTATATACTTAACATATTGTTTATAACTGATACAATTATTTAATATAATTCCGCTAGTGCTTGGACAATTTCGCAGCAGAACTGTCTGCAGTCAGCTGGATATATGTACTAGCTTGAAATTTTTTGCTATTTATTTGCTAATTAATTTCCAAGATATACATTTTTTTATTTAATTCCACAATAAAAACTAGAGCAAACATCCTTACAATGTCGACATATACACTCGCATTACGCGACTGAGCAAATCGTTGTTGAATATTTAATTACTCCTGCAGAACCAAATGTTTTGTGATTTACTAAGTAGATTCGACTCGAAACTACTCTTATGTATAGAATTCTATTTAATTGCCACGTCAAAACTAGAGTAAACAGCCTTACAATGTTGATATATATGTATACTCGTACCACGCAACTGAGCAAGATTGTGCTGTAATATTTAATTACTCCAGCAGAATCAAATATTTTGTGATTTACTAAGTAGATTCAACTCGAAACTACTCTTATGTATAGATTTCTAATTAATTACGTCAAAACTAGAGTAAACACCTTTATAATGTCGACATATATACTGGTACCACGAGACAGCAAAATCGTGGTGGAATATTTAATTACTCCAGCAGAACTAAATGTTTTGTGATTTACTAAGTAGATTTGACTCGAAACTACTCTTATATATAGATTTCTAATTAATTACTACGTCAAAACTAGAGTAAACACCTTTATAACGTCGATATATACACTCGTACCACGCGACTGAGCAAAATCGTTGTGAAATATTTAATTACTCCAGCAGAACCAAATGTTTTGTGATTTACTAAGTAGATTCGACTCGAAACTACTCTTATGTATAGAATTCTATTTAATTGCCACGTCAAAACTAGAATAAACAGCCTTACAATGTCGACATATATGTATATGTATACTCGTACCACGCAACCTAGCAAGATCGTGGTGTAATATTTAATTACTCCAGCAGAATCAAATATTTTGTGATTTACTAAGTAGATTCAACTCGAAACTACTCTTATGTATAGATTTTTATAACAAATGCTCCATATGTTGCCCATTTGCATGGACACACATTTCGATGCGCCTTGGAACGATCTTTGTACGTTTCTTAACATTGCCGGCGTGATACTTCTAAAAAATGTATTATTCTATCCTTCATATTTTGGATTGTGGTTGACGTCTCTGTATAAACAATTTCTTTCACATAACCCCATAAAAAGAAATCCATTTTTGTAAGATCGGGAGATCTCGCAGGCCGTTTAGTGGGTCCACTCCTTCCAATCCATTGATGTGGGTAGATATTATTTAGGTGGTCTCTTACTGCATGTAAATAATGCGGTGGAGCACCGTCTTGCTGAAGCCACATCCCATTTCGGATCTTTTGAGGAAGGTTCGCCAATAATAACAGCCTTACAATGTCGACATATATACTCGTACCACGCGACTGAGCAAAATCGTATTAGAATATTTAATTACTCCAGCAGAACCAAATGTTTTGTGATTTATTAAGTAGATTCGACTCGAAACTACTCTTATGCATAGATTTCTATTTAATTGCCACGTCAAAACTAGAGTAAACATTTTTTTTAGTTACGTCCCTATAGCTATCTGTAACCACTTTTGATTTATTGAGAAAAAACTGCAAGAAGTACACAATTAAAAAATTATTTATTTAAAAAAATCAAAGTTTTTCAAATAAAACAAAAGAAAAAAACTATAACAAATGCTCCATATGTTGCCCATTTGCATAGACACACATTTCGATGCGCCTTTGGAACGATCTTTGTACGTTTATTAACATTGCCGGCGTGATACTTCTAAAAGCATGTATTATTCTATCCTTCATATTTTGGATTGTGGTTGACGTCTCTGTATAAACAATTTCTTTCACATAACCCCATAAAAAGAAATCCATTTTTGTAAGATCAGGAGATCTCGCAGGCCGTTTAGTGGGTCCACTCCTTCCAATCCATTGATGTGGGTAGATATTATTTAGGTGGTCTCTTACTGCATGTAAATAATGCGGTGGAGCACCGTCTTGCTGAAGCCACATCCCATTTCGGATCCTTTGAGGAAGGTTCGCCAATAATAACAGCCTTACAATGTTGACATATATACTCGTACCACGCGACTGAGCAAAATCGTTGTGGAATATTTAATTACTCCAGCATATGTCGACAATGCAAGGCTGTTTACTCCAGTTTTGACGTGGCAATTAAATAGAAATCTACACATAAGAGTAGGTTCGCGTCGAATCTACTAAGTAAATCACTAAACATTTGGTTCTGCTGGAGTAATTAAATATTCCACAACAATTTTGCTCAGTCGCATGGTACGAGTGTATATATCGACGTTATAAAGGTGTTTACTCTAGTTTCGACGTCGTAATTAATTAGCAATCTATACATAAGAGTAGTTTCGAGTCGAATCTACTTAGTAAATCACAAAACATTTGGTTCTGCAGGAGTAATTAAATATTCAGCAACGATCTGCTTAGTCGCGTAATGCGAGTGTATATGTCGACATTGTAAGGATGTTTGCTCTAGTTTTTATTGTGGAATTAAATAAAAAAATGTATATCGTGGAAATTAATTAGCAAATAAATAGCAAAAAATTTCAAGCTAGTACATATATCCAGCTGACTGCAAACAGTTCTGCTGCGAAATTGTCCAAGCACTAGCGGAATTATATTAAATAATTGTATCAGTTATAAACAATATGTTAAGTATATAAGATTGACTGCTTTATTGATTAATAATTAATTAGAAGGTAGACGTTATTAATTCGTAGTAAAGTCTAACGCTTTACTTAATATCCAATGTGCAGTTCTGCCGGGTTAAGATCCAAGCCAGAGGAATTATGTTTGAAAAATAGAATCAGTTTATATTATATACATAAATATGGCTGAATTACTGATTAGTAATTAATTAATATCGCGAAGTTATTGAATCCTAACAAGTTTTAGCAGCTTTTTACGCACTTTCAACTGGTGATTCTGCCACGTTACGATTCAAGCTAGCGGAACCGTACTTAAAAAAATATATAAGATTAATAATAGTTTTTTTAAATATTTATGTGAATGCTTGCTAGTAATTAAATAGTAATTAATTCCTGGCGAACAATGCATATATTTAAAGTTGATTTTTTACTAAATTTTCAATATGTTTCCGCTAGCTTGAACTCAAGGTGGCGGAAACATGTTTTTTCGTTTACGCTTAAAGTAAAAAAATTAGCAATAAAATAGTCAAAAATTATGAAATACTTTTTTTTAATTCCGCCAATATGTACCCGCCAGCTTGATAGAGGTAAATTTACAAGTGTTGCAGTCGAAATCGGCACGTAGCGCAGCGCGTTGCATCAAATTTCGTGTATTAGTTTCTACATTTGCCCCTGTATTTCTGTAGTTTATGTTTTAGTGAATTAGTTTTGTTAAGTTGCAGTTAGGAAAGACTATTTTTTAACTTTTTTCTTTTTGTTATTAATTTGAATTCGAATAAGTTGTTCAAGATGGCTAGTTCGCGTCAAGAGTTACGTAGATATATTTACAATTGTAAACGATGAAGAGGTGTTCTGTAACGTTTGCTCAAAGAATATTTGGTGTCATCAGAAACAAAGCATTGATAGGCACTGTAAGACCAAATCGCATTTTGACAAAATAGGTAACCAGCCAGATGACTTTAATGAAGAGTTATGCGAAGCCTTTCTAGCAGCAAACATACCGCTAGAAAAGTTACGGAACCCGATATTTAAGAGATTTCTTGAAAAACGCACACATAGGACAATTCCAGATCCATCAACTCTGCGAAAGTCCTATGTATCTAAAACGTACAATAAAACAATGCAAATCATTAAACAAAATATATCAGAACATTATATCTGGTTAAGTACCGATGAAACCACCGACATCATGGGAAGATGTGTAACCAATGTTGTTATTGGCATTCTACATCCCTCGATACCATATAGACCATATTTAATAGCCACTCGATTTAGCCAACAAATTAATGCAGAGACGGTAGTTGAGACTGGTAAATAATGCATTGGACAATATTTTCGTGCACCCAAATACCAAGTTTCAAAGGGCTCTTTTATTTATTACTGATGCTGCTCCGTACATGCTCAAGGCGGGAAGGCAGATGAAAGTTTTATATCCTACCATGATTCATGTAACGTGCTTAGCTCATGGTCTTCATCGTATTTGTGAGTACATCAGATATCAGTTTACAAACGTTGATAAACTTATTAGTAGTATGAAAAAAATATGTTTGGAAGCTCCATCGAGAATTACTATTTATAGACAAATGTATCCTTCACTTCCTCTGCCTCCCCAGCCTGTTATTACACGTTGGGGAACCTGGCTGGAAGCATGTTTCTTCTATGCTAAGCATTTCGTAGAAATAAAAAACATAGCTTTCGCATTCCCTGAAGATGCTCAAAGTATTGCAGACTGCAAAGAAGTTCTTGCAAACCCAAATCTACAAAATGAACTTTTATTCATTCAAAAACATTTCGAAGATATTTCTGTTACTATCACGATGTTGGAAAAGCAGAATGTTCCGCTGGTGCAAAATGTAACTTTAATAACAAATTTTATCTCTAAATTGAAATCGCTTCCAGGGGAATTTGATAGTGCACTTGTAGTAAAAGTAGATGCAGTTATTAATAAAAATCCAGATATACAACTTTTGCAACACTTTTGTAATGGTACATGTCCACCTGATGTATTTATTAAGCATGGTCATCTTATTCCCACCTTTGCATTAGCTCCGCTAACTAGTTGTGACGTAGAGAGAACGTTTTCCCGATATAAAGAAATTGTAACCCCACGTTGTAGTAATTTAACAAAGGAAAATATAGAAAAGATTGTAATAGCGAACGTTAATAGTCCGTTTGTGTTTGGGTTTACAGACTAGATCGTTTTCTATTTTCTCGTAAACACTTAAATCTAGGTTCAGTTAATTAATAGTGAAATTGAACTTAATTGTGTTACAGACAAATTAATAATAAATGCTGTTTGTAAAAATTGTTGCAACCAGCCAAAGTGTTATACTGTTATATAAAAATTCTACGCCACTGTCTTGAATTTATTATCTGCGGTAGTTAATATGAGAATATTCAAAACAAACACGTACTATAGTGGACCAACTGGTAATCAATGCTTTTTTTATAAATTAAATTAACATGAGCATATAAAATTGTTTGGACGATTAGCTGAAAGTATCATTTCTTCTTGAAAGCGCATCGGCATTTCGATGGCTGGAGCCCGCTCGATGTTCCGTGTCAAAATCATATCCTTGTAGTCGTTCAATCCACCTTGCGACCTGGCCTTCTGGATTACGGAATTGCAGGAGCCATTTAAACGCGGCATGGTCCGTCCTCAATAAAAACTTCCTTCCATACAAGTATTTATAAAAGTGCTCAACGGACTTCACGACGGCTAATAATTCTTTCCTGGTTACACAATAATTCCTTTCGGCTTTCGATAAAACTTTACTAAAATAGCCGATGACCTTTTCTTGTCCATCCTGCATTTGAGAAAGTACACCCCCAATGGCAAGATTACTCGCATCTGTGTCAAGTATGAATTTCCCTTCTGTCCGTGGATAGCTCAATATTGGTGCTGTTGTCAAGGCACGCTTCAACTGTTGGAAAGCCGTTTCGCACTCTCCGCTCCAAACATACTCGCGCCCATCTTTAGTTAACCTTGTCAGAGGCTTCGCTATATTGGCAAACCCAGGAACTAAACGCCTGTAGTAGGTACACAATCCAAGAAAACTACGAACTTGGTGTTTATCTTTCGGTGTTGGCCACTCTTGAACTGCACGAATTTTATCGGGGTCGGCTGCCACTTCATTTTGTGATACGACATGCCCGAGATATTTCACCTCCCTTCGGAATATGTGGCACTTTTTCGGACTCAATTTCAGGTTGGCTGTACGCAGTCTCCTGAACACTTCCTCCTAATTTTTCAGATGTTCACTGAATGATCTTCCAACTACGATCACGTCATCCAGATAGACCAGGCAAGTCTTCCACGAAAGCCCCCTCAGGATGGTCTCAATTAGACGCTCAAAGGTGGCCGGAGCGTTACATAGACCGAAAGGCATAACCGTAAACTGCCATAGTCCGGAACCAATAGTGAACGCGGTCTTTTCCCGGTCTTCAGGTTCCATTTCAACTTGCCAATAACCACTCTTCAAGTCCAAAGTCCAAAACCATCGTGAACCAGACAGGGTATCTAACGTGTCGTCGATGCGTGTTAAGGGATAGCTGTCTTTCTTGGTCACGTCATTGAGCTGCCGATAGTCAACACAAAATCTCGTTGACCCGTCCTTCTTACTGACCAGGACCACGGTGATGCCCATGGACTGCTGGATGGCTCGATGACCCCTTGTTCTTCCATATCGGTAATAATCTTCTCGGCTTCTGCTCGCCTTGCTAGAGGTATTACTATATCTGTTCGTCCCTTATGGCTATCGTCAAGAGCGAAGATATCTTGGTATCGGTGAACCAAACCCTGTACCTCTTTCACTTCCGTTCTATTTAGGTCTTAGCACGAACTAACAACCATACCCACTAATTTTTCACCATGGTTTTTGGGCACTGGTGGCCACAGGATCTTCTCGTGGGTGCAACGGAAGGTCTTTGTTACCAACCTTCAAAACACCCTCCTTCAAGTCCAATGTAAAACCAAATTTTCTCAGGAGGTCCATTCCCAAGATGAAGTCGTCAGTGATGTCGGCTACCAGCACCTCATGATCACGTTCTTCACTTCCAATGCCAATCTTCATCTTCACCACTCCGCGTGTTTACATTTTTTAATGTTTATATTTTTAATTTGAAAAACTCTACTAGTAATAAAATTTCAAAATGTTTAATTTTAGACGGACGGATCGGACATTCACTTGGGGCGCTCTTTCACTTTCTACGGTGGTGAGTTTCGTAACTACTCCCGCTTATAAATATAAAAGGGTGATGCTTCCATTATTTATAAGCGGTTAATAGGCGGTTAATGTTAAAGAATTGTAAGGTTGCGTAGACAAAACCCGCATAGCTAAAAATTATGGACCAGAGACGAATTATACAAATAATAGCTGATGGCAATTGCTTATTCAGAGCAGTTTCATATTGTTTGTATAAAAGGCAGGGAATTTACCAACACTATGTTTATGTTATGTTTTTGAAATATGTACTAATAGACGTTTTCAAGAATGTTTTAAACAAGATCGATTTTTGATTTTATTCTTATCATTTCGTAAGGTAGAATTTCCGTATGTGTGTATGTAGAATAAACTGGCGGGAGGGGTAAGCCAGTGCGGAATATATGTCGGAAGAGATGAGGGTAAGCTGGGAGAGAGGAGTGCTAGGAATTTGCTTAGAATTTTCAACTGGTTATGTTTGGTTGCGTTTATTTAAATAACCACTCACGAAAATCCGAAGGATTGTAATAACACATCGAATGTTGTATATAGGGAAATCCTTCAATGTTTTTGACCGGTATGTCTTGACGAGGTTTCCCTAGTAATTTCTTAAACAAGTATAAAAATCTATCAGTCAAAGATTCGGTAGTAGTGTAATTTTGGAATAAGGTTAAAAGAACAAAAAAGCAAATCTATAAGCAATAAACAAATTCGGTTACTCGAAATATTAGAGGGAAATAGAAAATAGTATATTGTGTTACAAGTGCAGAAAAGTGCCAATTTCTCACGAGTGTGAAGAAGTTGCAGCATGAGACGAAGTCGAATGCCGCAATCACACGAGTGTGAAATTGGCGTTTTTGCACACGCTACACACTATACTTTATCTACGACCACAAAAGAAGTAATAAACCACCAAAAGCTAAGAAAAATATTTAACCTTGAATTTATATATTCGCATTCATATTTTTTACGTTGCAATCTCTGACAATAAATTAAGAGATGTAATGTGAGCCGCTTCCGCGATGTTTGGAGTTGCACAACGGTACACCCCATTTCCCCATCATCGGATTCACTAAGATACATCGAGAATTTCGAAAACGACAGAAGTAAATATTAAGTTTTTAAAGACAGTAGTATTAATACGTTTACAATCTGTATAATTTCAGTCAATCCACTATTTAGTACTTACAGCTAAATAATCATGCGTATGTACTCCTTTTCAAAAAGCAATTTTTATATAAACAACCACAATTCGATTATCAAGGTTTACATCTTTACTGCGAAATGTCAAAATATTCTAGCATTCCCAGGTATTGTGATGAAAAGCTACGTAGCTTTAAAAGTTAGATGGCGCTTGCACTTTGTGAATAATTATGTAGCAAATTATAAAAGCTTTCATGATTTTTATTGTAATTTAGCAATAATAATGAATAATATTATATTAACAATTATATAATAATGTAAAAAAATTAATCAGTTTTATGTTAATAGAAATAAATTTTTTTAATAGCTTCTTATAATGAGAATAACCAACTCATGTCGAGACGGCTACGTTGCTTAACGGTAGAGGCCTGGCCTAGCAATCAGACTGCCCAGAGTTCGATTCCCCGTGAAAGCGATAATTTTTCTAGATGGATTTGCATTTAAAATATAATTTAATGTAAAACAATAATTAAAATAAATTAACCTTTAACTAAAATTTATAACATTTTTTATTTTAAATAATTAATAATATTATAATATTGCAAGTGCTGACATCTATGGCGTTTTAATCGAACTGCTGATTGTGAGAAATGTTTCCTCACGGTCTTTACAGTTCTGTTTGGAGATTGTTTGCAATTGGTCGTTTTCACGGTTACTAGATTGTGCGGAATGTGTAACTTTCTATGATGGTCGTAGATAAATTGATTTAATCTACGATCTATCTATACATATATCCAGTGTGTTCCTTAAGTAACCTCTCTCTTTAGCTTAACTCTTGAAACACTTAAATTAGGAAAATACTTTAAGATTAAGGTATGAAATACATAAAGAGTAGCTCTACGCCTTGATGGCCTAGTAAATTGATGTAAACCGTCGCGATGCGCAACGACGCAATAATTTTAAATGGCACGATGGTGACGGTGACGGATTATTTGAAAGCCCTTTTCATTCTGGGTATTAAATACTGAGTTCTGGCTAGCGTTATGTCTTTCCCTATTACTGGACTGGTCTTAGGTTCGGGTTGCTATCCTTTAGTTGGGAGATGGTCCCTTAGTTTCCAGCACAGTGCAGCACAATGCGAGCACATTCAGGTGACAGCATAAAAATTTCAAAATTCGGAATTTGCAGGGCTAACCGTTTCTCCAGCCCAGCAAAATAGAATTTGAAATAAATTGTTTCGAAAGTCAGCACAATATAAACTTTTTCTAGCACAGTGCAGCACAAAGCGAGCACATTCATATGCCAGTACTAAAACTGCAGAATTTGAAATTTGCAGGGCTAAGCGTTTCCCCAGCCCAGCAAAATAAAATTTTCGATAAATCGTTCCGGAAGGCAGCGCAATAAAAACTTTTTGCAGCACAGTGCAGCACAAAGCCAGCACAGCACATTGATCTACTAGTAATAAAATTTCAAAATGTAATAGTCGCGGGGCTGGAGAAATGCACCCCTATTATTATTATATAGGAACTCTAGCGAAAGTTACCATTCGACGCCCTCTAGCGCAAGTTATAAACAAGGTAATATCAAAAATGAATTCCTCAACCTCAAATGCATCTACACTTCCCTCCGAAAAGATAAATTATATAGAGTGATTATAAACTGACGACATCTCGGTTGCTGTGAAAAATAGATAGTGTCAACTTTATATAGTATGCTAGCACGCTATACTGACATTATTGACAATTAATATAATTTATTTCATTTCGTATTTCAAACAATTGTTTATATACCACAATTAGTAATATAAAGTATATCTTGATCTCAGTTGTCAATGACACCGGAGTTCAAGACGTTCTTGATCTCCGTTGTTGTTGGCAACGTAAATAATTTGATGTTGCATTATAGCCACATGCATGCATGCATGCTGCTTCTTATCTCCTTAGTTACGCGTATGATGACAGACAAGGCAACTTGCTTCTTTATGCAATACATTCGGATGGATTTTAAAAGGGAGAAATTAGGATTGAAATATGAAATAAAATAAAACAACTTATGCAATACGGAGATCAAGCTTCTTTAAATCCTCGAAGATGTTATAACGCCTCGGCTGGCGCCTCGGCGTTATACGTCTTCTTGGATTTAAAGTATCGCTTGATCTCCTAATTACATAATATATATTATTTGACGTTCAAAAAATATTGTGGAGGAATAATAAAACACATATGTTACGAAATTTCACAGCAACTGATATGTCGAGGGTTTATAATCACCCGTTATAATTTTTCATGTTGTCTATATATTTGATACCATACCATATCTGTTGATCAGCCAACTTCAAAAACTGATAACTCAATTTTCCGCACTAACCTAATGAAATCTTTTTGGAATTTTGTTATTAGGTATGTCAGCTTTCTAGTGCTTTTAGTTTCATCGATCCCATTTTTCTCTTGTTGTACTGTATATTATTTTTGTAAGGAAGCTTTATATAATTTTGAAATATAATCAAATTAAAAGATTAATTTAAAGTTTCACAAGTTTTATTAGTTTATCTTAACCTGACAATATTGTTTCGACATTAAAATGTCATTATCAAAGGTAGATAAGATTGATAAACAAACACGTTGCTAAGGATAAATACATACAGAAAATAGGTAACTAGATATAATACATACAAAAACTAAACATCTAACATTTCTAATAAAGTAGAATTACTAAGCTCAGTTTGTTCATCCATTAACGGTACTGTGCGTTTATGCTTGTATATTTCAAAAGCTTCTAGTTAAAATGTCTAATTTGTGTTTGTTGTTGCAAAAATGTAAGAATTTAATGTTGTTTTGAGGTGTCATTGGGTGGTTCTGTTCCAAAATGTGTTTGGCATAATTCGATTTTTCTGGATGTTTAAGTCTATAAGAGCGTACGTGTTCTTTGTATCTTATGTCGAAATTTCTAAGTGTTTGTCCAATATAAACCGAGTTACAAAAAGAACAATTCAAACGGTAAATTCCGGATTTCATGATATCTTGTGTTTTGTCTTTAGCATTGAGTAAAAATGAAAAAGTGTTGGTGTTAGTTTTATAGGTTATTTTTAACTGGTGGTTTTTCGTATTATAGTTGCAATTTGTTCTGATATCTTGCCAAAGTATGGTATTGATATGTAGTTTGTGTCTTGTATATGAATGTCAATTGGAAATGTTCTTTTGGTAGCTAACCTATAATCTTTTTGTTGAATTAAAGTGTCAATCATGTTATGGTTATAATGGTTTGCATGTGCTAATTGTTTGATGTTTGAATTTCTTTATCAAAATGTGATCGTTTCATTGGAGTAGTTAAAGCTCGGTGTACTAAAGATCTATAAGCCGCTAGTTTATGCATTTTATGATGACATGAATCGTTAGGAATAGTGACGTCTGTGCTTGTGGGTTTTCTGTATATGGAAAAATCAAATTCATTGTTTGTATTGGTTGTAATAGTTAAATCCAAAAAATTAGTAGTTCTATTTTGTTCTGTTTCTAGTGTAAACGTGATGTTTGGGTGAATACTGTTAATTTTGTTAATATAATGTCATCAATGAATTTTTAATTCTTATTAACAGTCTTCACACAAACATCACGTTTACACTAGAAACAGAACAAAATAGAACTATTAATTTTTTGGATTTAACTATTACAATCAATACAAACAATGAATTTGATTTTTCCAAATACAGAAAACTAAAAAGCACAGACGTCACTATTCCTAACGATTCATGTCATTATAAAATGCATAAACTAGCGGCCTATAGATCTTTAGTACACCGAGCTTTAACTACTCCAATGAAACGATCACATTTTGATAAAGAAATTTAATCATCAAACAATAAGCACATGCAAACCATTATAACAATTGACATTCATATACAAGACACAAACTACATATCAATACCATACTTTGGAGATATATAAGTCTATAAGAGCGTACGTGTTCTTTGTATCTTATGTCGAAATTTCTAAGTGTTTGTCCAATACAAAAAGAGTTACAAAAAGAACAATTCAAACGGTAAATGCCAGATTTCATGATATCTTGTGTTTTGTCTTTAGCATTGAATAAAAATGAAAAAGTGTTGGTGTTAGTTTTATAGGATATTTTGTAACTGGAGAGTAGGTAATGGACCACTTCAGGCAGACAGTTCTAAGGACCCTAGATTTTCTGTCTCTCTCTAATCTGGTGACCTTTTTGTCTGTCTCTCTCTAGGTGGTTAAGTACGGAATCTGTATTGCCGACATTCTGTATTATCGGCATTTGGTTCGTCACTTGGCTAAATGGTAGCGTCGTTGCTAGGGGAAAACAGATGGCGCCAGTGTCGTTTTACGTCGAATCTGGGGTCTTTTTATGTCGATCTCTCTCTAATCTGGGGACTTTTTATGTCGATCTCTCTCTAATCTAGGGATTTTTGTCTCGAAGTACGGAATCTGTATTACCGGCCTTGTATATTACCGGCATTTGGTTCGGCGCTCGGCTAAATGGTGTTAGTGTTGCTAGGGAAAAAACAGAGGACGCTAGTGTTTAATTATTTTCACGGCCTACTAGATTCATATAAGCTTCGCTTATATACGGCCGTCTCATTTCCAGTTTTTTCATTGTTGAAGATTATTACAGATTCGTACGTTAAATGGCGCCCACTAGCGGTAATTTTACAGCAAAGATAGAAGTCAGAGCTCAGTCGTTAATTTTTAGGTTATACTTCATGTCAATTGTGTCAAACTGCCTCCGATTAAAGAATATTTACTCGAATATTAAGAGTAATTACTAATAAGAAATTTATTAACAACGATCAAATATTATTAGATTATGCATTAAAAAACAATAGGTACATTATATTACATTACAAAACGTTACATTAAATTTTTATTTATTATTTTAATTTATTATTCTTTCGATGTCTTTATTTTTATAAAAAAGGCTGCCAGTTCCCAAATAAAATTGTTAACTACATATTAAAAAAAGTTACATTAAAAGTAAAAAACACACTTTAACAACCACTTTACAAATACACCTATTTTTATGGTATTTTTTCCGGTATGCTGTCAGTCTTTTCTCTATAGTCAATGCTCTATAGCTGGAGCAGCCTAAGTCTTCTTTTATTTGGAGTATAAATTGCAGTCTAGGTCTAGCTAGGGTGTTCTTTCCTTCGATCATGCTTTCTATTATTATTTTTAGATAATACCTGAATGTCTTAAAGTATGTCATATTAATCTATCTCTGCTTCTCATGTCTTCTTCATTAACTATCTTTCTTCTTGTACTTTTTCTAGTATTTCATTGCTCGATATTCGGTCAATCCATCTCGCCTTAGTATTTTTCTATAGCACCACAACTCAAAAGCCTGTATACGTCTTTTTTTTAATGTGTGTAAAAGTTTAATAGTATTGACTTGATTCTATACCGTTTAGATCATGCATTCAGTTAGTTCAGAAAAGTTTCAAACTCCATCTTCTTCCTGGACCACTTCCTCTACCTTCTTACTATAAAATCTGTAAAGACATAACGCGAAAATCGTTATTTAATTATTGTTATCCTAGATTCTTAACCGCCCTTCAAAATCTCTAAATACTTTCTCCAATATCGCTTTTGATTTATATCATATAAACCAATCTCTGATATAAACCAAGTTCTATATGAAGGTAATGCCTAATGAGACAAATTGTCAGTTTTATATTTATTTTACTGAAACGATTGGTCTTAAAACTCAAGTAAATTTCATCAGCTCTTATGCCTAAAAATATTTATTTTTAGTAATGACTGCCACAGTGAGAATTCATCATTCCATGAATACCTACTTCTAATCATAGTTTCAGTTCGTAGATCGTGCATTGACATTATGTGTTTACATCATTTATGCTGTGTGATGCTGTGGTAATTCAAGTGCTACAAAACCCAAAAGAGCATTTGTAATTTGCGAAATATGAAATTGTACTTACTTATACTGTGGCTATCATGTAGTTATTAAGTGTTTCTAGTCTAAGAATTGGGGCATTAGTACAGTTAACAGTTAGTAACAGTTTTACAAGTTAACATTGCGTTAACTTAATCTAGTAGGCCGTGATTATTTTTCACACCGATTACGGTCGTTCTGCTAGTTGTCAATAGAGGGCGTCATGAAGGAATCTGTATCAAGGTCCATTCATGTGTATGTATAGCTAGTACACATACATAGGTCATCTCATCAAAGTTGAGACGGCCATATTTGAGCCCAAGTTCGATCTGTCAGTTTCTGACATAAGTAAAACGCCGAAGTCTATTCCCCAAAAAATGACTGGTTGTAGTGCACCAAACTGTTCTAGCAATTCCCGGAATGGTGCACGTTTGTTTCTTTTTCCAAAAGATAGGAAAATAAGACAAATTTGTTATAGATATGCGTAGAAGTCAGAATTGGGAATTACTGAATACTCAAGATTATGTAAAGCAAGTAAGTTTGAGTCTTAATAAAATTACATGTAGAAACAATATACATTATTTAAGCATAGAGAAAGGATAGTATTTAGATTACACACTTTTTTATTACCGTTTTACATTTCCCCTAGTTCCATTTTGAAGAAACGCAATTTGAAACAAGAAAAAAAGATGAATGGTAAATATTGAAATGAAACGCAGTTCCTACGTTATTTAACGTTTCTAATATAGTTACAGTTAATAAGAAACGTAAAAGATTAAACGAAGAGATAAATGTAGTTGCAATTAATAAAAAAATTAAAACTTTTAAAGGCAATAATGGAAACATGCCATCTAATTGCCAAACATAATCATCAAATAATACTGGATATGTTAAAGAAAAGCCTAAAATAATTGAAAAGTGTGGAAGGATTGAAAGAGAGAGCCTCGATATACTTTAAAAGATAATACTACAGCACATTCTCATACAGATACTACTAGGAACAGAGACACTATTCACTTTAGGTTTTAAAAATACCGATGTGGCCGCTGGAAATCTTGAAAATGGGAGTATAAATACGATTTGCAGGATAATTTTCAATTACCTACTTAATATATTTTTAATTCTTAGCTGGTTGTAAAGGTTACAAAAGCTTAAAAAATAGTGTAGCATCCACTTGCATCATACTCCATTCTGTACAGACATTTATAGAAGTTAGATTTCCGTCCACGGCTTTTATATGGCTTTTTGTCATATTTGGATAACAAAAAAGAGAAACTCAAATACTGTTTGAGGGGGATACCATTAATAAATTAGTTGTATCACAGTTAAAATATTCGCTTTAGTTAATTTTAGTTTAGTTATTGTTGTTTTGTTCATGTGTATAACTAATAAATCTTCGCCATTTTAGACCATCATTTTTTAATGTATTAATGTTTTCGTGGTTTTATTCAGTAGTACTAATTAATATTACTCAATAACAGAAGATAATTCGAATGCCTAAGAATATTATTTGTTAATAAGTTAATACATAGTATGATTGATTGGTTTTAATTAAAATATTCGTAACCGCCAAAAAGGCGCCATTTTTGAGCCCATTTCAAAAGCCAATAGTGGAAATGGGTGAGATAGCCTTTACTTTGGATATAATTATGCATGCATCAACGGACCTTGATCTGTATTACCGGTAGACTGTGTACTACGACTAGAGGGCGTCATGAAGAAATCTGTATTACCCGTATGTAGAGGCAGCCTTTTTATTATACATGTGGCGCTAAATTTGAATCTGTCAATTTTAAATTTGTCATTTTTGCATGTCATTTTAAATCTGTCAATTGTGCAGCTGTCATTTTTGCATCTGTCATTTTAAATCTGTCAATTCTGCATCTGTCCTTTTAAATCTGCCAATTATACGTCTGTCATTTTGAACCTGACATTTTGCATCTGTCATTTTTGCATCTGTCATTTTTGCATCTGTCATTTTGCATCTGTCATTTTTACATCTGTCATTTTTAAATCTGTCAATTTTGCAGCTGTCATTTATACGTATGTCAATTTTAATCTGTCATTTTTGTATCTGTCAATTTTTTGTATCTGTCATTTCTGTCATTTTTGAATTTGTCATTTGAAGGAGCCATCTTGGATTTCCCCAGATTTGAATTTTTCTCGCCACGACCTACAAGTTCTGCTACTACCTTTCTCTCTCTCACGCACCCTGTACTCTTTCCACCTTTTCTAGAAGAAATAATAAAGCCAGAAAGGAATTAAAATTATGTTTATTATTAATATATTGTTATGACTACATTTAATTTATAATAAAATGTTAGTAAAAGATAGATTGCTGGTGACGATAGCTTGAGGACTTCAGGACTGACCTCTGTTTTCTATTTGTGGTTCCAGGGGCTGTAACAACAACAATAGAACATTAAAAAAGGGGTTTATTGTAAACTTGATGTTTCCCCATCACATACCTTATCTGTTTCCACAAACATGCAGTCATCATAGCTGCAGCCTGTTTTTCCCAAGTACACTAGGCCCAGAGAAATCGTTTTAGCTGCAATCTGCTCATTAACTTCCTTAACCCTTTCATCTGTTAACCTATCGCTGATCCGCTTGGGTAGAAACGTGACGTAAGCGTCTGTCTCAACAATCACACTTTGACGCTTATCACGGCAGATGACTTTTTTTTGAACTGTAGTATTTCGACGACCTCTTTAACTGTATAATCGCACAATTTCTTGATATGTTTCCGGTTGCTGGTGTAGGGTTTGTTCAATTGTTTTAACAAATCCATTTTTCTACGTAAAACACAGATTTTAAATAGTAGCAAAATCTTAACACGCACAAGAATAATAATAATAATTAGTTTTAACATACCTGTTTAGCTGAAGCAAACAATAATAATAATAATAATAATTATCACTATCGCCGTAACGTAGCCGGCGAGAACAAAACTAAAACTAAAAAACGGAAGGGCTCGGCGCTTTTATAACCTTCTAATCTGCAGGAATGAACATGCGTGCAGATGCAGCTGTTCGTAAGATAAAGAATCTAATTTGCTACACCCGAGCAAAAGGGTTCAACCTCGTTAACGGTCAAAAGGGACCGACGGTACACCTGCGCTGTCAATTAACACTTGAGACCAATCTAACCGACTATGTATTGCCGAGCCGTGAAAATCATGCAAGGACTTGCTCGAGGTTGCCAAAATATGAGAATGCGTATAAACGACAGAAGGCCATATCTTATTGTGTTATATATATTGAAACTAAAAAAACAACGAATTGTTTGCTTATAACAGATTTAATTTTAATTCATGCATCAGAGTTCGTAAATGAGATAGAAAAAACAAAGGTGCAAATGTGGGCCATTCTGACCAGTTCATAATATTCAAAATAACATCCATTTATTAGAATAAAAAGGTATTACATTTAGGGGTGCATACGTGATTAGTAATTTAAATTAGATATAATGGCCTGCTATAGAATCAACTTAATTATTATTTTGTTTGTTAAAATGCGTCCTGTGTAAAGCTTTATAGCTAGCAGTCAGGTAAACCCTTTTTTGTGACTTTTTTGAAACGTTATCTAATCGTTCCATCTGCCGCAAGAAGAAAGAATTTTTTTTGAAGACCTGGAGATATTACGTACGAAAGTGTTATATGTACAAAGTACTTATGACTAAATCTGTAAATTAAAATCTTTCGAAATGCAAGTATCTCTAAAAGAAATGTAAAAAAAAGGTTACACAATATTACACGTAATTATATATAATCTTGATTGTACGAGTTCTAACAAGATAAATACATTACAAAGCGTAACAGAATTTAATGTCACATAAAGTTTAACAAAAATTTGCATTTATATATGTCAATATAGGGTCGATGTAAAAGCAGCATTTAAGGGACGCATCCGAACCGCGGTCATCACCAACACCAGGCATAAAGAGCTGAAGGTATTCATGGAAGATTGTTCAGTTATTTAAATATCTCTTGCTGCAAGTTTTCATTTCAACAATTTGATTTTTGAAAATTTTATAATAATAAAAAATTACGATATCTTGTATAATTCATATTTTCAATGATTTTATATGGCCGTATAAGAGACGTTTATCTCTTAGAAAAGTAACGTTCTTAGAAATTGATTGATAGATAATATCAGAGATTTTTACCTGCCTGGTATTCTACGATCAGATAATGCTTGAACGCCCGAAATCAGAATAATAAACATGTTTTTATTTTACGTTACTGACATAACATACCTCCTTCCGTAAGTTACTTGTAAAATAATTCCTAGCTAAATAAATATTCTATTTAAACATTGATGTTTCATTTACATTTTTTAACTTAATTGCGATTGCGGTTTTTACACCATCGTCAGAAGACTGAACACTTAAAAGAAATTACAAGAATATATAAAAACTAGGGTAACCAAGTGTTTTTATTTATTTATTATTAGAATGTTTCACCTAGCGCCTATAAGGGATTCAATTAATCATATTTCTTTTGGTTTCTTTAAAATAATTTATATTAAATTTTGAAATAAATAAAGATTATTAAAAGTTTCACAGTTTTATTAGATGTTTAATTATGATTTTTATTATTAATTTTTATTATTATTATTTTATCTAGTTACCTATTTTGTATCTACCTTAGCGACGTGTTTGTTTATAATTATATTACCTTTGATAATGACAGCATAGCTGTCGAAAAAATATATTAAATTTGTCTAAAACATCGTGTATAATACACAGTAACCTTAATGGAACACCTATAATTGATTTATCAGTTACCATTAATGATAATACAAAATTCTTAGGATTAACTGTTGATAGGCGCCTAACCTGGAGCAACCATATCGAATTATTTCGTAAGAAGCTGTGTAATGCCTACTATGCTTTGTTACAAATTAAATCTGAAGCTGTAGAACGACCTTCTATAAATCCATGTTCTTGTACTGAGACATCTTTTGAGGATTTCTTTCGAGTACTAAAAAAGATTCTATAAATATATTTTAACGAAAATATTTGTCTTACTCGCGCGCGCGCGCGCACCCACACACACACACACACACACTATGGTTAGAATAATGAGATTAATTTTCCGCATATGTACAAACGTAATTTTGTTATACGCTTCAAATACCCATTAAACATCAGAATTAAAAACACACACTTAAGAAGACTAAAACAGGTTAAAACTCGAATATATTGCGTGATTCATTTAATTATTATGCAATCGTATTTACGAAAGCCTGTATCGACAGGCTGGAACATGCAAAAGAAAAGTTCCTGCTTTAACTATTCACGCAGCTATAAAAAGGGCTGTAATCGTTTCAGATACAATCAGTCGTACACGAACGATCTCGCGTGTGTGAGTGCAATAAGTATACTAAACACTAGTGCTCTTTAATTTGTTTATAATAATAACATATAGTAAATTTGAATTGTTTTAAAAAAGTGATCGACGTTTCAGCAACAACAAGGTAGGAATATTTTATTTATTTTTAAAATCTGAATCTTAATATCAACTTTCGAGTTTCCACGCAAATAACAATATTTATAATTTGTTTATATTAATCATAATCTGAGGTTACGGGATATAATTTGTTTATAATAACGTCTTTGTAGTTTTGCAAGACGAGGTTCTGTTGGAGTTTAAGAACGAACATTTTCTCCGTGGCAAAAATAATTATTTATAATATTTAATATACATTTGAATTGTTTAAAAAAGCGTACAACGTTATACAGACAGTTTTCAGGCAAAATTTATTTTGAGTTTATTATTATTATCTAGGGCTGTAACATAATTATTCAAATAATAATTTGAGGTTATGGGATCTTTGTAGTTTTGCAAGTCGAGTTTTAATTAGCCATACTCGTACACCGTAATTAGAGCTCTTGCAACGCGAATAATAATAATGTTAAATTTGAATTCCAGCAATGTAGGACTAGTTTTATATTTTCTTTTAAATTTTTTCTCTAGTTTTAATGTCGATTAAAGTTCATAGAGCTTCGAATATTGTTTTATAATATACTCTGATACACCTTACTAACTAAACAGAGCTCTAATGTTTAAAATTTTATTGTTACATTCGATTATAACTTTTCTATAGTCTAATGTAATAATTTGTATTGGTTTTTAGCTCTGACCAAGGTGAGGTATTAGGCAGCTTTTCTAAACAAAACAGAAATGGCATTCCAGATAGTAGATGAAATCACAAAAAGTAGCAAAAATATAATTTCCAACGGCGTAGTGTCTGCTTCAAGCTAAACGAAATTCCTCAAGACGTTATCGATCCAGAAACGTGGGTGAAGAATGGGCTAAAAGATATCGTGGCGCATATATGCCAAGACGTCGACTCTGAAGATAAGATTGGTTTCACGTTTGGCTCAGAATGTTTCGCCAAGGGAGACGCATACATATCCTTTAAAAAGGCCAGGGACGTATCGTTTGAGGAAATATGACACTTATTGGGAAAAATAATCAGAGCAATTCTGAAGGCTTTCATTCAGATAGCTTTCGAATGACAATGACCCAAGTGAAATTCTACAGAGGCTCTGGACGAGCTAGGACATACAACAGCTATGAAGAAGAATATGCTAAGCGACGAGGTATAGTAGTCATTAAAAATAAAGACAACCTATGCCTTCCCCGAGCTCTCGTTGTGGCCAGAGCTTACGCTACCAATAACCCCGACATCGAAAAAATCAGAAGAAACCATGCCAAAATGCAGGATATCGAGACAAATAAGCTGATGCAAAAAGTTGGTATTCAGATTCCTGAGGAAGGCGCTGGTGTTGAAGAACTGAAGCGGTTCCAGACTCATATGAAAGGTTTTAAAATAACCGTTTATGCATATGGGTCTAGAGGGCGAACCGTTCTTTGAACCGTTCTTGAATTTGAAGGTCCTGATGCTCCAGCGAAAAGATGTGCTGGATCATGCCCATGTTGCCAGCAGACCCCGCCATGCGAGAAAAGCAGGCAGGAAATAACGTGCGAGGATTGTCATCGCAAATTTAGAGGCCCAGACTGCTATAACAAGCATAAAACTAGCGGTTCATATGGCATGAAAACAGTATGCCAACATATAAAACAATGCCCCGAGTGCCTGAAGACAGTAACAGCCCAAAGAACTCATACTTGTGGTGAAATATACTGCAAGATGTGCGGAAAACATCAACCTGCAGGGTATTACTGTCATATAAAACCCGATAGCAGAGAACCATCTTCAGAAGGCTACCTGTTTATATTTTATGACCTGGAGTCGAGGCAGGATAAACGAGGTCCTGATGGTGAGAAGATACACGTACCCAACCTGTGTGTCTTCCAACAACGCTGTGACAACTGTATTAATGAAGCTAATACAGTTACCATATGCGCAAAATGCTGTCTGAGACAACGGGCGATAAAATTAAATCCAATACAGGTCTTCCTAAACTATATACTAGGGGTTAAGAAGGCCTTTAAGAGGATTGTTGTGTTGGCCCATAATGGAAAGGCGTATGATCACCAATTTCTTCTTAAGCATGTACTTGAAAACACCGATCTCAAGGTTGAATTAATTATGAGAGGCAGCAGCATTATCATGATGGGTATCGATAACGTTAAGTTTATCGATAGTATCAACTACTTTCCCATGGCATTATCCGCACTTCCAAAAACCTTCGATTTAGGCGCCGAACTGAAGAAAGGTTATTTTCCGCATCTTTTTAACACTCAGGCCAATGCTAATTATGATGGACCTCTGCCAGACCTTAAATACTACGACCACGACTACATGAACGAAGACACGCGCCTAAAACTGATGGAATGGCATAAGGAACACCGAAATGACAACTTTCAAATGCAAAGAGAACTAGTGGGTTACTGCATCAGTGACGTCGATATTTTGACAAAGGCGTGTCTTAAATTTAGGAAGCTCTTTTTAGAAGAGTGCAATGTATGTCCGTTCACTGAAGCAGTAACCATAGCCTCGGCCTGTAACTTGGTTTATCGCCGGAACTTCTTGCAGCCTCAAACAATCGGTATTATACCTAGTAATGGTTACAGAAATGTTGACATTCAGTCAAAAATAGCCACTTTCTGGTTAATCTATGAAGAGACTCAAAGAGGTATCAACATTAAACATTCAGCCAAGCAGCGAGAGACTATAGTAGATGGCGTCAAGGTTGATGGTTACTGTGAAGAAACACGACAAGTATTTGAATTTCACGGCTGTTACTATCACGGGCACACCTGTCTATCCGTAAGGCGAGATGAACCTGTGCATGAAGATCCCTCGGATACATTGAACAATCGTTTACAAAGAACCAGCAACAAAATCGAAAGACTGAGACAGCGAGGCTATGACGTCATCGAAATGTGGGAATGTGAATTTAGGGAAATGCTGCAACGAAACAAAGACCTAAAACAAGAACTTGAAAACAGCCCTCTAATGGCATCGACACCTCTGAACCCTCGTGATGCTTTCTTTGGCGGTCGAACTGGTAATTGCAAAACATATTATCAAGTCGGGCCTGGAGAAAAAATAAAGTATGTTGATGTTTGTTCGCTATATCCTTGGGTGTATGACTATGGCAAGTTTCCTATTGGACATCCTAAGGTTTACGTGGGCGATGCTTGCAAAAAACTTGATTTAGAACATACAGACGGCCTCATCAAATGTAAGGTGTTGCCGCCGCAACAGCTGTACCACCCGGTACTACCACTCAGAATGAACAACAAGTTAATGTTTGTGTTATGCAGAACCTGCGGTTCAGAGTTTAACCAGAACGACTGTAATCATACGGAAGGTGAACGATCATTAACGGGTACTTGGTTAATAGACGAAGTACAAAAAGCCTTGGAGATGGGGTATGTCATGCTGGAAGTTTACGAAGTTTGGCAATACAACATAGAACAGTATACCACTATGAAGAAGACTGGCGGGTTATTTACGGAAATGATGAACAATTGCAATTGCTTGTCCGATGCAGAGAAGAAGAATGCATATGTCGAAGAATTCCTATTCCCAGTATACGCATGGAATTCTCGGAAATACTAAAGAACCCCGGATTAAGAGCTTTGGCTAAACTAATGTTAAATTCGTTTTGGGGTAAGTTTATCACAACTAATTCATTAATTTATATTAATTATTAAATGCATGTTTTCAGGCAAATTTGGCCAGCGTGAGAATCAGCCTAAAACAACTATAATTCGTCAACCTTATGAGTTAGAGGAGCTTCTATCAAACCCGGCTATAGAAGTCAACCACATCGAAGCTGTTAATGAAGACACTCTGATAGTTGGTTGGCAATACAAAGAGGACTCTGCAGACCTTTCGTCGATAGTCAATGTAGCAATTGCGGCATATACAACAACTCAGGCCCGTCTTAAATTATACAGCTATCTGGAACGTCTTGGAGATAGGGTGTTATATTACGATACGGATTCCATCATTTACATTAGCAGAAAAGGGGAATGGGATGTACCAACGGGTTCCAGCTTGGGAGAAATGACTGATGAGCTAGAAGACTACGGGCCTGGCAGCTATATAGTAGCATTTACCTCTGGAGGTCCTAAGAACTACAGTTACATTATATTCAGTTCCAAATATAACACTTACTTCACTGTGTGTAAAGTAAAAGGTATTAGACTGAACTATAATGTACTGAAGCTCATCAACTTCCACAGTATGAGGCAGATCGTTACATCCAAAGAGCCTGTTGAACCTCTATACATTGCCTCTTTGAATATACGCCGTACAAAACTCCACCAAGTTATTACCAAGAATGGAACAAAGATCTACAGGCCTAGGTCCGAAAAACGTAAGTTTGACGACAGTTTCGACTCTGTTCCCTATGGACATAAGAAGCCCTGTGTTAGTCAATGACATTCTAAGAGGCTTGTAGTATAATTGTATTTTTTAAGTTTTGTAAAAATTTTTATATCTTTACTTAAGTAAAAAATATTTGTATAGTAACGTATTTTTAACTCTTAAGTATTAGTAAAATAATTTTATAGTAATGTAGTAGCTTCAATAAGTACATTATCTGAAGGACGATGTTTGAAAGATTATTATTATTATTATTCTATACAATTGAAAAGTTCAATTACTTATGTATGAGTAGCAATATACTCTGTAAAAGTAACTATTGTTCATTTGCTTATAAATATGTTAGGACAACGAAAGTCCTACTGCATCACTAAGGGATGGTCACCCTGTTGGACTCTCATTGGAGCTACTGATGTTGTTGTTGGTGGTGATTTTTGTTGTCGTCGTTATAAAACACATAATACGGGTATGTTAATCGACTTCAGCATAGTGTAGTTATAATAATAAGTGAAACTGACGAGAGTTATACTTTATGTACTGGAATTGTAATTAATTATTAAAAAAGATGGTGAAACTTGGGAGTGATTGAATGTAAATCACTGCCATCACGGGGATACTCGGGAACATGCTCATGAAATAGACCTGATAAACGCGATTTTGTTCTTTTCAATTGTGTCTGTTAAGTAGTAGTAGTAGTAGTAGTAGATCAAGACATCGTTGAAAAGAATATTTAGCATAAAAAATCATACAAGGCATTCAATTGCTCCGGGATAAACAACAGTTTGACAATGAAAGAAAGGTCAAGTTTCAAACGTGTTACGAGTATGTCTTCATGGTTATCCGAGAACATATTTCAACCCTAATAATAATTGTTTAGTTATTTAATTATTGTTTAGTTGTTTAATAATTTTTGAGAAAGATTGTCATAGAATAAAAGATTAGTGTTCTATCATGGTTATCCGAGAACAGATAATTGTTTAGTTATTTAATTATTGTTTTGTTGTTCAATAATTTTGAGAATAAAAGATTAATGTTTTATATGTGTATTATTACTATTCTCCCCTCTGTACTATGGCATGAAAGTGCTAGCTATAACTAGTATGAGAGAGAAGCAAGAATGAGGTAATTACCTACACACCTGACGGTGATGATGACGTGTCATTAAACAGGATGAGACTTGTCTGTCAGCGTCGACAGCTTGTTTACCATATGCATGTTACTGAGCATGCGTTGGATCTAGGTAAATATAAGCAACTATATAAAGTCGACAGTTCTTAGCGTGTAGCAGACAGTACGTGTACAGCAGCAGCAGCAGCAGTTACGATGATGAGTAGTATAAGCATTCCTAATTATTGTTATGATAACGAGACCTGTGAGAGCGAACTCCTGGAAATACGTAAGTTGTTGTTTATAAAACTTCAAGTTTGTGTTTGTATGCTAATTTGTGCCTATTTTGTTGCTGCTTGTTTAGATGAAGGCCCTGATGTTGCAGATCATGCAGCATCATCAACAGCAAGTACCTACAAGTACAGCGAGAACGGTCAAGCGTGGAACAATGAAGAAGAACTAGGTAAGGTGTTTAAGACTTTTGTATGTTTATGCTTATATTAATCGATTATTGTATTATTATTGTTTTAGTGTTCCATGATCTGTCGCAGCAGCCTCTATACTACGCTGATGACGCTGTAGCAGCATCAGCAAACCTTACCAATGTAGATACACGAGTAGCAGCAGTAGCTAAAGGTGAAGTACGTGTTTAACTGCTCGGGGCTGTCCAGTATCCGTTGTATGTTACGAGACCTCCAGGGGAAGAAGAACAAAACTACGATTATATACACAACATCCAAGTAGGACTTATCCCGCCCGACGACGACTCCCAGGGAGAATTTGACGTGGTAGTGAAACTCGAATGCGTGAATAACGTATGCTAGCATGGTGAAATCGTGTTGTCGGAAAGTGACTGGTTCGAGCTGTATGATATACGAGTCGAGGTAATGTTTAAAAATTTCTTTTATGGTTGCTGCTGCAGCAAGGACAACGGTGTATTACATCGTGATAAACATTTGAAATTCCATCTATGTGAGAATTTATACATCGAGATTATTCACAACGAGTTTTTCGGCAACAGGGTGGCGATTCATCAGAATGATAAACATCGAACTATAACCTTAAAAGATTACGAGTTTCAATCTATACTGCATTTAGCACCGCTGATCAATCATCAGGCTCGAATGTTACATCACCTGGACTTTTCGCGTTTCTACCTCGCAAACATAGAGAACGTAGCAGAAGGTCAACTGAGACGCCCTGAAGATGTCTATAAAACGCTTCCGCTAACAGACTCCATCTTATTCACGACCAAACTGTTATGCGGCTACTACTCAGCTACCAGTTTAATGGACAACGCAGCAACAACTGGTGGATTGAATTCGTTCATTTTATTAGAAATAATAAAACATTATCCGCAAAAGTTGATCGATGCCGTACGTACACGACTGCAATCATATCAGCAGCAGCAGTAGTCGAAAACGTCAACGACAACGTTTGTACCGTCGTATTAAGAACACAATGGCGGAAATAAACTATCTTAGAAATAGGTTACAAAAATATTTGAACAATTTGCAAGTGTTACGCGATGATCTCAACTCATACTGTGTAATGAATAATTTGTCAAATAATATGTTACAATTGTCCATTAAATGTATAGCAAAATAAATAATATATATATTTAAACATTGATGTTTCATTTACTAGCACGACTAAGGGTGAAGGAGTGTGAAGAGACTAGCATGATTAAGGGTGAAGGGTGAAGAGACTAGCATGACTAAGGGTGAAGGGTGAAGAGACTAGCATGACTAAGGGTGAAGGGTAAAGAGACTAGCATGACTAAAGGTGAAGGGAGAAGGGTGAAGGGCGACTATATATAAAAGGTAGATCGTTATCAACGAGAGAGTACACGAATAAAACCGAATCTTTCCGATGGCGAACATCCTTGGTTACAAAGCAGAGCCGGTAAGTAGTCATACTATGAGAAGAAGAGAGAGAGAGTTTCCGCTTAGTGAAAGGAGGATCCAACCCAGAGTTAACGCAAAAATTCAAATCTAGGGCATGGGAAATCCAGGATGGCTCCTTCAAAATGACAAATTCAAAATGACAGATGCAAAATTGACAGATTTTAAAAATGACAGATGCAAAAAAATGACAGATGCAAAAAATGACAGATGCAAAAATGATATTAAAATTGACATACGTATAAATGACAGCTGCAAAATTGACAGATTTAAAAATGACAGATTTAAAATGACAGATGCAAAATGACAGATGCAAAAATGACAGATGCAAAAATGACAGATGCAAAATGACAGGTGCAAAATGACAGACGTATAATTGACAGATTTAAAAGGACAGATGCAGAATTGACAGATTTAAAATGACATGCAAAAATGACAAATTTAAGATTGACAGACTCAGTACAGATTCAAATTTAGCGCCACATGCTGTGATGTAAAATGGCTGCCTCTACATCATACCGGTGGTAATACAGATTTCTTCATGACGCCCTCTAGTCGTAGTACACAGTCTACCGGTAGCATTTATACATTCCGACTATGTATTTGGCACCCGGGAGGTTTTGATTGGTCAATTCAAAATAATTTACCAATAAAGTAGCTTTGTGCCAGATGCGGATGCATAATGGAATTTGGTGCGAAACTGATATGCGGAATGTAGGATTCAAAATATGCAATGCGAAATGTCGGCAAACATTAATAATAATAATTAAACATTGCTATTTTCTAGTTCAGACAAACATTTTATTTAAAGTGCCATATTACATTATATTAATTACATTTTGTAATATACATACTTTTTCATGCCAATATGCGACAGTACGATATTTAGGGTTGATGATTGAATTTGCAAATTCTGTGCTTTCTGTGCCATATTTTAATTCGAGTTTTGATTCATGGTAGTCAATAGATTCCTTGATACCAAATCCACTGTCAAAATAAGTTTCAAACTGTTTTCGGGTATCTTGCGAAGGACGTAAATGTGAAAGACTCTCACCCACGTTCAAATTATGATTGTGAAGATTGCTAATGGTAATGGTAGCTCGAAATCCTGCCTAAAATAGTTATTTAAGTATCTAGGAATGTAAAGACGCATTAACATTCGAGGTAGGTTAGTATGTACCTACAAGCCGAGGTAAAACCGAGGCTTGTAACCTACCGAAAATGTTAGTAGTCTATAAGATATATGTAAGTAAGCAACCTAAGTAGATGTTAATAGTAACGTAGATATTGTCAAGTATGCCATTACCTTTACGTATTCATCTTTTTTCAAAGTGTCCTTCGTTGTATGCTTGATCGAGACTTTAATTTTTGCCTCACAAGCACAATTTTTTGATTTCCCTTTTTTATTACACTCTGATGCAACTCTATGATAGCTTGCATGGTGACAGAGATATTCTTTACTGCAATAATTATTGTCATTTTCAACTTTTAACGAGATGCCTTTATCCTATGTAGTCAATGCCTTACCTGCATACAAAATGCGGGGAATTTTGTTTACTTGTTTTATGCCGCCAATTTGTTGAGGTTATGATGCTGTACTCTTCTATCCACTTGATAACATCACATTCTTTCAACAAATTTGCTTTATAAACAGTAACATTCATATGGGACTGTTTAGTCGTGACCGAAATATGTTTAAAACAAATAGGCAAATTCATTTTATGTAATAAAATAATACGCACAAACTAGGCTCACTGGAGTGTTAGAAATAATAGGGCACGCATTTGGTTATATTATTACATATTATGTTAAATTACATTCCGCCTATCAGTTTCGCACCAAATTCCATTATGCATCCGCATCTGGCACAAAGCTACTTTATTGGTAAATTATTTTGAATTGACCAATCAAAACCTCCCGGGTGCCAAATACATAGTCGGAATGTATAGATGCCTACCGGTAATACAGATCCCTTCATAACGCCCTCTATTGACAACTAGCAGAACGACCGTAATCGGTGTGAAAAATAATTAAACACTAGCGTCCTCTGTTTTTTCCCTAGCAACACTAACACCATTTAGCCGAGCGCCGAACCAAATGCCGGTAATATACAAGGCCGGTAATACAGATTCCGTACTTCGAGACAAAAATCCCTAGATTAGAGAGAGATCGACATAAAAAGTCCCCAGATTAGAGAGAGATAGACATAAAAAGACCCCAGATTCGACGTAAAACGACACTGGCGCCATCTGTTTTCCCCTAGCAACGACGCTACCATTTAGTCAAGTGACGAACCAAATGCCGATAATACAGAATGTCGGTAATACAGATTCCGTACTTAACCACCTAGAGAGAGACAGACAAAAGGTCACCTGATTAGAGAGAGACAGAAAATCTAGGGTCCCTAGAACTGTCTGCCTGAAGTGGCCCATTACCTACTCTCCAGTTACAAAATATCCTATAAAACTAACACCAACACTTTTTCATTTTTATTCAATGCTAAAAACAAAACACAAGATATCATGAAATCTGGCATTTACCGTTTGAATTGTTCTTTTTGTAACTCTGTTTGTATTGGACAAACACTTAGAAATTTCGACATAAGATACAAAGAACACGTACGCTCTTATAGACTTAAACATCCAGAAAAATCGAATTATGCCAAACACATTTTGGAACAGAACCACCCAATGACACCTCAAAACAACATTAAATTCTTACATTTTTGCAACAACAAACACAAATTAGACATTTTTACTAGAAACTTTGGAAATATACAAGCATAAACGCACAGTACCTTTAATGAATGAACAAACTGAGCTTAGTAATTCTCCTTTATTAGAAATGTTAGATGTTTAGTTTTTGTATGTACTATATCTAGTTACCTATTTTCTGTATGTATTTATCCTTAGCAACGTGTTTGTTTATCAATCTTATCTACCTTTGATAATGACATTTTAATGTCGAAACAATATTGTCAGGTTAAGATAAACTAATAAAACTTGTGAAACTTTAAATTAATCTTTTAATTTGATTATATTTCATGATTATAGAGTTTCACACAGTAAGGCTGGAGACAGTAAACGTTATATAATTTTGATTATAGTTTCGAGCCTTATTTGGTAAAACTCCATAATCTATACATAATAACTATATACCAAATAAGGGTCGAAACAATTAACAAGATTATTTTGTACTCGTTAAAAGAAAATGGCAAGCTATACAAGAACTTATGATCAAACAAGGAATCGCCATCGCCAGCCAGAATGTTTAGTTTAACCAAGAATGTCTGAAACGTCCGAACGAACCGATTAGGAAACCTAAGAAAATGGCTCAAAGAAGAATTGAAGAAATGATTTGATGCATAGAAGACAATATGCACGTTTATATAAGTTTATATAGTAAAGAAGTCATACAACATCCAATTTGATATCTTAAATTTTGACATTAGAGAAACCGCACACTGAAAAGAAACTTCAGCGACTTCCAACAAAACGTGCACTACAAAATAACCTTAATTGCCAGAACACTACAAACGTTTATCCTCGTTTCATAAACTTGTCAAGTATAACATTCAACGACAGAGAAACAGAATTTCTTAACAAAGGTTTCAAATTTTTCCCTTTTCCAAAATTCACTAACAAAATTCAAGAAATTTTGACCGTTGAGTGTAAAACTACGAGGGTGGTCCCAGAAGTACCCGACCCAACAAAGAAAACACAAAAATTTTGGAAAAAGATTTATTTATTTTTCAACGTAATCTCCTTTCAGCTCTATACACTTTTCCCAGCGATGTTCAAAAAGTTTGATACCCTTTTTATAATAAGAACTGCATTGCTCCTCAAAATAGCCATTAACTGCTGACATCACTTCTTCATCGTTGGAAAATCTTTGACCACTGAGCCATTTTTTTAAGTTTGGGAACAGAAAATAATCCGAGGGGGCAAAATCTGGCGAATATGGTGCATGAGGTAGCAATTCAAACTTTAATTGATTAATTTTGGCCATTGCAATAACGGATTTGTGAGCTGGCGCGTTGTCTCAATAAATTGCTTAGAACTAGTAAATAAGATAAAAAGCGTACTAGTCCAGGCGGCAAGGAACCAAAAGTATCTGTTTTTGGTTCTTTTGTGTTAACAGTTATTTTATTGCACAAACCTATTCAGAAAAGTGGGTAGAGCAATATATGTAGTTGCGTACTAAATCGTAGTGGCAGCAGAAAAGTTATTACCAATTTAAGACGCCATCAACCGTTTTCGAGGAGTTTTTATTCCGTAACTCATCAGGACGATTTCCTACGAAAAAATGTTTAGTATATGATTTGTTGATAATAAAAATAGCTACAAAATGGCACCGGTTCGATTGTTATAACTGAAACAATTAAGTTTCAAAATTGAAGAAACTGCCAAAATCGCGTATGTTCTATAAGTTGCCATAAAAATTTAAATAGTCCACCAATACTGATGAAACTTACGTTAAGTATAGTTTAGATTATGTAAAATAAGCGCTCAAAACCCGTATACCAGGTATGCAAAACTTTTTGTTTAACAAGGTTTTATAAATCTACTGCGCCGAAAACTTTGGAAGTTTGCAAAAGCTGTTGATTGTTGAAGCTTTGCATACTATTGTAAATGTGCATATATGTAGCTTAAGTTATTAGCAATCGAACCCAATTTGTAAAATTCGATTACGTTTATTTTTACAATTTTGGCGACGTTTTAGATCTCTTCATAGTTTTGTTACGTTTATAAATAATTAATTGTTTTGGTACGTATACTTGGTCATTTATAAAATATTCCATCGGGTTCGAATGGACGGCAAGAAAACACGCAATTTAAAAAAAAGAAATTCAAGTTTCGATGCTTGGATCCTGAGATATTAAACTTTTTGCGTAAGTATGCACTACTCGTATATTATTTACCATATTGAAATGAATCAAAATCGAGTGTATAGTGTGAACCTAGTAGAATAAGTATGCAATTGCCCAAAATTATTAGTTGCATATTTCTAATAGAAATTATTGCAATAGAGTGAGACGCGCGCTCAAAAATGGGACAATCGCCTACTTAGTCTAATGCATACTTACGCAAGAAATCGCATGATCCAAGCATCGACTCTTGAACTTTTCTTTAAATTGCGTATTTTTTGCCGTCTATTCGAATCCAATGGAATATTTCATAAATGACCACGTATACGAACCAAAAAACTAATTATTTATAAATGTAGCAAAACTATGAAGAGATGCAAAACGTCACCAAAATTGCAAAAATAAACGCAATCGAATTTTACAAATTGCGTTCGATTGCTAATCACTTACGCTATATTGTGACGAAGTATAAAATAAAAGAAAAAACTCATAACAAAATTAAATCAATTCATTATTCTAAAAATTTATTATTCCAAAAATATGTTACAACAATTATTACAGAACTCATTTCTAAATTATTTGACCCAGTAATAAAGATAAACAAATTGATTTCAAGTATGACATGAAGCTACTCTGCAATTTGTAAAGTGTGTCATAATGCTAGCACAGCATTATTGCTCACAAAAGTAAGTAATGCTGACTCTAGCATTATGACACTGCCCTGATTAATTGGGACAAGTTGGCCATGCTTGATTGCAAGAAGAAATGATAGTAGGGATGAAGAGTCAAGATGGAAAGTGACAATCGAAAAGGATAGTCAGTTACATGGTGAGATACAAGCAGTAAAGTCCTTCTCGATTGTCATACCCAGTGTGAGGGAAATGGCCCTAAAAGTTATAATTAGTTGGTAAGTAGAAATTGTGTTAATTATATTTAGAATTAGTCTTAGTTATAAGTTAAGTAAATTTAGGAAATAAAATCAATAGATTAGACGAAGAGTGAGTGTATTTATTTTTGCATTTATTTTTATTCGTAACATGGTGGAGGCAAGTAAGAACGAAGCGAGCCTAGCTTCGTAACAATAAAATTATCATTCGTAACATGGTGGAGGCGCCGAGTTCTTGTTCCGTTGTTGAGGATTCTTCACAATCTTCAACAGACACCTCTTGCACAGTGCATTAGTTAATTCTGAAACGAAGAAAACATGTAGCAAATTTTAATATTAAGAATCATCAACAGTTTGTTAAATGTTTTTATGCATTTTTTTAGTTTAGTGCATTATTTTAAACAATGCACTTAGTATAAATCTGGGAAAATTACAATGCACTCACACTTACAATAAATTAAATTGAATTAAAGAGATAGGAAGGTTAGGGTACATATTGGTGAAGAATAACATGAAGCACTTATGGAAATCCCTGCATATAACACAAGGCAAAAAGCAAAAAGAGTACCTGTTAAGATCACAATAGTAAGTAACCAACAAGATCCAGAAGACACTCTTACTCCATCCCCGAACCCAGACTTCTATAGTCCTCGACCATCAAGCGAAACCTCTTTTAACCCACAACTGTCAAGCACCGTTATGCCATTAGAACAAACGCCAGCAACATCAATTAAAATGAGTCACAACATCACCATCACACAAGCGTCCCAAGCGGAAAGGACACCGACAATGCCACAGTTCATTTACCCGGAAACATTCAACCCGGCTACAACAAATCCAGTATCGTTCATACGGAATTTCGACAGAACAGCGATTGCAAATGGATGGGATTACGTACGTAGAATAAATCATTTCGGATCATTCTTGGACGGAGCAGCCAATATATGGTATAGGGATTACTCAAGTAGCGGGATCAATGCAAATAAAACATGGAAGGAAATCTGCGATGATTTCACTGCAGAGTTTGGTGGCGACAACCCCACGAGAAAAATGAAATTTCGCTTTAATACACGACGACAACAGGATAACGAAGACATAAAAAGTTACTATTACGACCTAGTCACATTAGCAGACGAATACGACCCGAAGATGAGCGACAAGACGTTTGCTGACCATTTTGAGAATGGCTTACATCCAAAATTCCAACGTGATTACTTTCTTTCCAGCTCGTCAAAAATGTCGAAAAAAGAAATAAAAGCAGTGGTGCAAAAGTTAAGCGAAATGTATGAACGTTCTACAGTTAATGAACTAGTAGCACAAACATCGTTACTAACAATAAACAATTCACAAACCAACCCATCACGGCAGACCCATAAGCAGCTACAACAAAATTACCAGACACAAACGCATCGAAGGGGTAACCAAAGGAACTACGAAAGAAATCACCATGCATGGCCAAACAGCATCACAAGGGATGGCAAACCCAAGTACTTCAACTGCAGCAGGCAAGGAGTATATGCTGCATCATGCTGCAACAGGCCACTACGATTCGTTAGCATGAGAAGGGAGAGAAATGGGTACTACAGACCCAGGTCAAGAGACAGAAACCAGAGACGAGAATGGCAAAGAGGAACAAACTCGCCAGGACAGAGAGGACGAGAACGTTCTAGTAGTAGGAGCACAGAAAGACAGGTATCGTTTAATAGAGGACCCTCCCCCAACCCAAACGCCACAGGACGACGCGAATAAGCCCTAGCGCCGTCCTCTACCAAATTTATGAGGATAGGGCTCGTAAGGATAACATTTTAATAATAAAAGGGCTAGTAAATAATAGAGACTTAGAAATAGTTTTAGACACTGGTAGTAGTAAAAATGTTGTGTGTGAAAAATTTGTCGAATTTTATGAAGTATGTGATAGCCACCAAATCTTACAAACTGCAGGTGGAAATAGAGTATCAGTAATAGGAAAGACAATCTTAAATATTAAGTTAGCCAGTGATTATAGGACCAAGTGTGAAGCATTAGTAATAAGAGATTTGCCCAAACCACTAATTTTAGGAACTGATTTTCTCATTAAAAATAAGGTTAATATTAATTATGAAACAGGTATAGTAATAATGAAAAATGATCGTGGAGTGAAAACTGAATTTAAAATACAACACATGGAAGACTGCTTACTTCTGGAAAATATACAAAAAGAAGCAGAAAAATCCACCTTTCCCCTGAAATCATGTCTAAAGAAGGTCGAGCCACAGGAAGAGAATATCAACTGCTTCAGAGATTTCCCCAACCTGGAAAGCGAAAGACAAAAAACCAAGCTTACATCCGAAAAGGACTACACGATAAAACCAAATGTGAAGGTAACAATAAAAATGGAAGTGAAATCACGTGATAAGCCAATTGTAAACGAACATGAACATTACATACATGAGAATGAAAAGTTTTTAGGACCCAGAAAAATCACTATTGCTTCAGAATTACGTTTAGTTAATGAAAAATTCGAAATTGACCTGGTATCTTACTCAGCAATACCATGGCGAATATTTAGAGGGACAACAATAGGATTCCTGTGTGAAGATGCAAAAGTGGAAAAAGCAAATACCACATTAATAATGCAAGAAACAAAGACGAAGGATATAAACACAATTAAACCCAACATCAGTGAGAACCTAACAAATGAACAAAAAGAACAACTTGAAAAATTGGTGGAAGAATACAAAGATGTCTGCAGAAAATGCAAAAGAAATGGGTAAAACTAATCTGGCCGAACACACTATAGATGTACAGGGAGCTTCGCCCATAAGGAGTAAACCTTATAGAGTATCTCAAAGAGAGAGGGAAATAATTGATTCCCAGATTCAGGAAATGCTGGAAAACGGTGTAATACGACCTAGCCACTCCCCCTGGGCCAGTCCAGTTGTATTAGTGAAAAAGAAAGACAACCAGACCAGGTTCTGCATAGACTATCGTAAACTAAACGAAGTCACTAAGAAATCTAGCTACCCCTTGCCTAACATCGATGATGTTATGACGTATTTGGGAAATTCAAAGTTCTTCTCAAGTTTGAATCTGTATAGCGGTTACTGGCAGGTAAACGTCGCTGAGGAATCGAAAGAGTTCACTGCGTTCATAGCTCCAGGACATGGTCTGTATGAGTTCAATGTTCTTCCTTTCGGATTGTGCAATGCCCCTTGTACATTTCAACACCTTGCAGATAGAGTCTTTGAAGGAATGAAGTGGTCTGAAGTCATGATTTATGTCGATGACATATTAGTTTTCTCAAACACATTTCAAGAACATCTGATTCGACTAAGAAAAGTATTCGATAGACTACGAGCTGCAGGACTCACACTGAAGCCCAGTAAGTGCTCATACGCACAACCAGAAATAAAAATTCTTGGGCACCAAGTATCAGCCAATGGCATAAGTCCTGATGAAGATAAGCTAGTGGCAATCAATAATTTTCCAATTCCAAAAACGGTGAAAAAACTGCAGAGTTTCCTCGGATTATGCAACTATTATCGAAAATTTATAAAAGATTTCTCCAAGATAGCCCGTCCGTTACATGAAGCCACGAAAAAGGACACAGGATTCGTTTGGCATGAAAATCAACAACAAGCATTTGAAAAATTAAAACATAAATTGGTAAGTGCACCCATTTTGGCTCATTTTAACCCCAATATAGGATCAGAACTGAGAACAGATGCATCCACAGAAGGATTAGGCGTGGTATTGTTGCAGGAAACATCAGACAAGCAAATGCATCCTGTAGCATATGCTAGTCGCAGCCTAACCAAGGCAGAACGAAATTATACAATTTCGGAACTAGAAGCTCTGGCAGCCATTTGGGGATTACACTACTTACGACACTTAGTGTATGGACGACCAGTAAAAATAGTCACGGACCATCATGCACTGTGTTGGCTGAAAACATTAAAAGAAGCTAGTGGCAGATTAGCTCGTTGGGCAATCAAACTCAGTGAGTATCAGTACACCATAGTTCACAAGAGTGGAACCGCGCATCGAGATGCGGATTGTCTTTCAAGAAATCCAGCTACAAAGGGAACATCACATGATGAAGAAACTGCTCAAGACATACCAACATATCTATTGACAGAATTAGACATTGGGAAGATGCAAGACAAAGATAAAGAACTAAAACTCCTGAAAGAAGCTATATTAAATCCTCAGAATCCAGACGTCAGTATAGGATTAGCACGCAGAGCAAAAAACTTCCAAATAATCAATGGAGTCCTTTATAAGAAGAACCCATCAGTTGAAGGACGAGATAATCTGTTAGTAGTGCCTAAAAGCCACGTACATGAAATACTATATACACATCACAGTGAACCTCTTGCAGGTCACTTAGGCATTACCAAAACCTTATATAAAATAAAAAACAGGTTTTATTGGGATGGACTTCAAAAAGATGTCGAAAAATTCGTGAAAGGTTGTGAAGACTGTCAAGCAAGAAAGGGACTCAACAACATGAAACCTAGTGGATTACTACAGCCCATACCAGTGGGTACTCCATTCGAGCGAATAGGTATCGACCTACTAGGACCAATCCACAAAAGTCGCAGCAATAAAACTTTCATAGTTGTGGCAACAGATTATGCAACCCGTTGGGCAGAGACCAAAGCCCTTCCAAATGGAAAAGCAGAACATGTGGCACGATTCTTGCTGGAAAATATCTTTACGAGACATTCGTCACCAAAATACATCCTAAGTGACCGCGGGAAAACTTTCCAGTCACAGATGGTGGAGGAATTACTACACATTATGGGAAGCCAAAGTCAGTTTACGACTGCTTACCACCCGCAAACGAACGGATTGACGGAACGATTCAACAAGACACTCGTTGACATGCTTTCAAACTATACAAACACTCAACAAACAGACTGGGACGAGTACCTTCCCCACGTAACGTTTGCATATAATACAGCTCGACAAGATACCACAAAGACATCACCTTTTATGCTGGTCTATGGTCGTGAACCAATTCTCCCAACAGAGGCTATGCTAACAAGCAATGTTTCAAATGACAACACAATAACAATCAGAGAACGAGCATTAGCTGTTAGAAGTTTAGCAGCACAAAATGTGCATGAAAAACAACAAGGTTCAAAAGAAAGATACGACAGCCTACACAGACATGCAGAATTCAAAAAGGGTGATCAAGTGAAAGTATTCTTCCCTATACGGAAGGTCGGACGAAGTGACAAACTAATGCTACGGTGGTTTGGTCCATATTACATTATGGACAAGGTGGGAGAAGTCAACTATAAAGTGAGACTGGGGCCATCGTCAAAGTCAAAAGTAGACATAATTCATGTTAGTCGCATACTGCGATATGAGGACCCATGGACGCCAGAGGTAGAACCAGTTTACAACTCAGACGAAGATTAAACATAACACCATAGGAAAGATCACTCCACAAAAAACAATTGTAAGTATAGAAGTATGAATTAGAATTAATGGGTTAATTAATTTTATAGGACATTTAACTATAAAAGGGGATGTAATTATAATAAAGATAATATTTATAATAAATAGAGTAGGATGACATTGCATAGATAGGATATAGATTGAATATACAACAAAAAAAAAATTAAATTAAATTTTTATTCAAAGTGCAATTGGGGGTAACTGCACAAGGGAAGAAAACAAGTTTGTTTTAGGACTCTCTTTAGAAGATTCATGACCCAGATGGGACCATAGTGTCCAAGGAACAGCTACAAAATCATTAACATATGAAACAAAATGGATTCTAATAAACGAGGAAGGAAATAGGAAAAAATGTTGTTCGCCAGCAAAGATCTCAGAAGATGAGAAGAAAGTTGTATTAAAAGTTTTTTTATAGTTATTTGAAAGCACCTCTTATCTCTGTCCAAAGTGAAGAGCGATCAGTGTAACCTTGAGCAGTATGGATGAAGATTTCCAAGTCATACAATAACCTGCAGTACCTTAACAGCCTACCTTGGTTGACACCTCTAGGATAGGACCTTGGACTGTATCAGGTGTTGGTTATATACTGGATCAATTAAAGATAAAAAAGGTAATTATAATTTATGTTTATTATGTATTGAAATGTGCAAAATAAGAATAATTTGAATAATAAGAGAAATTCATTGATGAATAGGGCCCATGACATCACTGCATTGCAAATTATCCAACAGCACTTTGTGTTTCAAAGCGCGCAAACAAATTTACATCTTACAAAAAATACAAAATGCTGTGGAAACAATTTATAATTCACTGATAGTCAGAAAATATACAAGATGAATGAATGAATAAATGAAGAAATGTACAAATGAAAGTATGCCCACTGAGTAATATGTGGGACAATAGGAAAAAAGATGAATAAAGTATGTCCACTGAGTAATATGTGAGACAATGAGAAATTAGATGAATGAATGTAATTTGAGATATACTTGGACATAGGTGTCAAATTTTGGGATAGAGGATTCAAATGAAATGTGTGTGAGAAATGATACAAATTTAGGTAAATGACTGATGAGAGCAAATAAAGAGTGAATAGAGTCCAGTTTCAATGTTTAAATTATTAAATTTTAACAAAGATTTATAGATTCATGTATAAAACAAATTAGGTTTTTAAAGTTAGCCAAGAAGGCAAGTATAAATAAATTGTTAAAAGTGTAAAACATGTGTTAGATACACCAAATAGTGTAAAACTCTAAACACCTAATTCAACAATAAAGGTCAAACAATATTCATAAGTATTCCATGTCAAATAATTACCATTTTCAAACCATTAGTTAATAAAATTCTTATAGTGCTTGGTATTACTTTTGCTAAAATGTAGTAAGATATATAATTATTAAACATTAACAGAAAAGTTGAAATAGGTAATATTTGACGTTTAATAGAATAAGTAGCTAATTAATATAATAATTAAGGAAAAAATATTATAACTCTTTAAGTTAAGATAAAACAAATTTGTAACACACTTGTTTCTTTGCATGAAACGACAATCGCATGGAACTTACCATCTGCGAGTGGAGCAGACAACATACCACAGAGCACCAAGATCGTATCATCACAAAAAGGGAATAACCATAATGCAACCAATCTAAGGGTGGAAAAAACGCCTTCTGAAGTTCATCACCGATAAACACCAGCTGAAATGTTGCCAATACATTAAAGGAACACAGATAAAATCATACCTACCTATGCCGAAGTCAACAATCCAGTAGACACATGTTTGTCTACATTGTATGAGGAAGCCAGTTACTTCATTACAAATCAGTGTTGGCAATTCAAATCGTCATTTCAAGCAGCATCACCTCACATTCTGGATGGACTGTTCATGAATTTTCATAATTACCGCACATTTAACATGTTCAATGTGCATTGGGATTTGGCATACACATATTGGCACCTGAAGACAAGAAATAATGGATTTTCGTAGAAATCGTTGCGTTGTATTTGCAACGTGTCATACAAATATATACTTTGGTAAACGACATCAGCTTTTATGTCTAACTTCAGTTAAAGGCATGCATTATTCAATTCTGAATTTGTGATGGACGAAAACAAAAACTTATTCAACTTACCAGTTCGTGTGTGATTTTGTGCAACTTTTCTCGAAAAATTGCGTGGAAAAAACTTATTACTAAAACTGTTCACGTAGAAAGACATTCGAATTTGTTGATCTTGCACTTTTGAATAAGTCGCGTGTGCGCAATAGACAGAATGACTGAACACGAAAAATGTAGTGCGTTCCGTAATGTACAGTGGTAGACCATAAAGACAAAGGTTGCGTTCCATGCATAAACTGATAAATATTAAGTTTAATAAGTTCTAATTTAAAATTATTAATAGACGTTTTAATGTAAAACTAGATACTGTTAATTTTAATTTGTTATTGTAATCGCATCTATTTCCAGTTTTTTCTTTTTCATGATAATTGTGTTATAATTATAAGATTTTTTTTTTTTAGGATAGGTTTTAAATTAAAATTGTAAAGGGCCAATTCTCAATTCTTTTTAGATGAACAATAATTATTTCAAATTAAGTTAGATCCATATTGATGTATGTATAGACAAACTTGCAATCAGGCTGATGGCTACAGAAGTTAATTGCTGAAGGAGCGGAGTGCGTGCCAGGGGCGTCACGCTTACCAGGCCGGGTCATGTGACGAAGTATAAAATAAAAGAAAAAACTCATAACAAAATTAAATCAATTCATTATTCTAAAAATTTATTATTCCAAAAATATGTTACAACAATTATTACAGAACTCATTTCTAAATTATTTGACCCAGTAATAAAGATAAACAAATTGATTTCAAGTATGACATGAAGCTACTCTGCAATTTGTAAAGTGTGTCATAATGCTAGCACAGCATTATTGCTCACAAAAGTAAGTAATGCTGACTCTAGCATTATGACACTGCCCTGATTAATTGGGACAAGTTGGCCATGCTTGATTGCAAGAAGAAATGATAGTAGGGATGAAGAGTCAAGATGGAAAGTGACAATCGAAAAGGATAGTCAGTTACATGGTGAGATACAAGCAGTAAAGTCCTTCTCGATTGTCATACCCAGTGTGAGGGAAATGGCCCTAAAAGTTATAATTAGTTGGTAAGTAGAAATTGTGTTAATTATATTTAGAATTAGTCTTAGTTATAAGTTAAGTAAATTTAGGAAATAAAATCAATAGATTAGACGAAGAGTGAGTGTATTTATTTTTGCATTTATTTTTATTCGTAACATGGTGGAGGCAAGTAAGAACGAAGCGAGCCTAGCTTCGTAACAATAAAATTATCATTCGTAACAATATATATGCACATTTGCAATAGTATGCAAAGCTTTAAACAGCTTTTGCAAACTTCCAAAGTTTTAGGCGCAATAGATCTATAAAACCTTGTTAAACAAAAAATCTTGCATACCTGGCATACAAGTTTTGGGTGCTTATTGTACATAATCTAAACTATACTTAACGTAAGTGTCATCAATATTGGTTGACTATTTACATTTTTATGGCAACTTAAAAAACATACGCGATTTTGGCAGTTTCTTCGATTTTGCAACTTAATTATTCTAGTTATAACAATCAGACTGGTGCCATTATGTAGCTATTTTTATTATAAACAAATCATATACTGAACTTTTTTTCGTAGTAAGCCATCCTGATGAGCTACGGAATAAAAACTCCTGAAACGGTTGATGGCGTCTTAAGTTGTTAATAACTTTTCTGTTGTCACTACGATTTAGTACGCAACTACATATATTATTCTACACACTATTCTTAATAGGTTTCTGCAATAAAATAGCTGTTAACACGAAAATACACTCTTCACATCTCTATTGACTGGACTATACACCTTTCACCACATTCAGAACTCGTTAGCTTTGATGTTTCTAGCATGTTCTCTAAAATACCTCCACAAAAATAAATTGCTTTATTAGATAGTTTTTTGATTAATAGTAATATAGAATTAGCTAAAATATTAGAGTTAATTTAAATATTTGATCTTTGTATAAGTAAAAATGATTTTACTTTCAATAATTTAACATACAAAATATGGTTTACCTATGAGCAATTTACTCAGTCGTCTGTTAGCTAACAAGTTTAATTGTTTATGGATAATTTAGATCAAATATTTGAATTAAACCTCTCTAAACAAACTGGACGGTATTCACATCTCGCTATTAAGTTAATAACGTGTTTAAGTACCATGACGACCAATTCTAATATTTTCCCACCCTTTAGAATGAGATAAAGCTATCTCTTTTTCTGATGATTTTAATCATAACTTTAGTTAAGGAAACCTTTTGTATCACGGCTTGTGAATACGTCCCACTATCTTTTGGTTTCGTTATGTTTATGATATTTTAGCTTGCTTTAACAATTCTTTTAAGGTTATCACTGAAGAGTTTTTTAATTCTTATTAATAGTATCCACCATAACATAAATTTTACAATAGAAACAGAACAAAACAGTCTATTAACTTTTCGGACTTGACTCTTAAGATTAACATACAATGTATTTGAAGTTTCCATATACAAAAAACCAACACATACGGACATAACCATACCAAATTAATCCTGTTACCACAATGTATATAAACTAGGTGTCTACAGATCCTTAATACATAGAGCTTTAACTATTCCACTCACACAGCCCGATTTTAGCAAACAGATTTCAACCATTAAACAACTAGCTCATGTAAATCATTATAATCCGAATATGATTAACACATTAGTTAAACAAAAAGATTATAGGTTAGCTATCAAACGAATATATCCCATTGACAATCAAACAAAAGATACAAATTACAATCTATACCTTATTTTGGCAAAATATCAGAAAGAAATTGCACATATATTAAAGAAAACCCAACAATTACAAAATAACCTTCAAAGCCAACACTAACACTTTTTCATCTTTATTTAATGCTAAAGACAGAACCCACAATATCAGGGAATCGGGCATTTACTATTTGAATTGTTCTTTTTGTAGTTCAGTATATATTGGCAACCACTTCGAAATTTTCTCATAAGATACAAAGAACACGTCCATTGTTACAGGAATAAACATATAATATTTGAGATATGCAAACACAAAGTTAGGGTACCTTTAATGAATGAACATATTGAGTTCAGTAATTCTCCGTTACTACAAGTGTTAGATAGTTTTAATTCTTTTTCTTTTTATCTTTTTATCTTTTTATCTACTTATCTATTTTTTGTATTTATCTTAGCTGTTTGTTTATATTTATATTACCTTTGATAATGACAGCTTAGCTGTCGAAACAATTGTTAGATACATTATAATAGGTTTGTAAAACTTTCTACTAATTATTTATTTCTTTATATAAACGAGTATTTAGGTATTCGGAGCAGAAGAATCTGTTTTAATAACCATATTTCTAATAAAGTGAGTTCTTTAGAAATGAGCTTTAAGAAGGAAATTATTTTAAAAAGATATTTTGAAAAATCAAGTCAAGTTAAATACTCAAATTCCCAATGAATCAATGAGTTTTTCATATAAGCCTTTGAATTAACAACAAAAGAACTTGCCATTGTCTCAGAGTTTGATTACGTTAGCTTCTAGTCGCTTGGGTTATGCCTAATTGCATTTAATCGATTTCTGTAAATTTTATCTTCAAAAAATAAGAAGAATCTAATTTTAACAAACAATCGAAAGTTATTTTAAGTTTGTTTTAAAACATTTGGTTTATTTTTTAAGTTCATAAAAAGTGAAACCACGTTTTCTTCTAAAAATTTGGTACACATAAGTTTTAGGGATCTCTTATTTCTCTACTACTTAATGTAATATGCAACTCTCACGTGCATATACCATCCACTTGTAACCTTTGAATAAATTTACTAACCTACAATCCAATCAAGCAAATATACTTACAATGTAGTTCCTATGGTAGCAATAGCCTTTTCAAATAGAGGCAAAGTTTTAGCTATTAGTTTAGTAGTTTCTGGACTTTCTTCGGTAAAGAATCCATATCGTATCACCTCACTGCGGTATTCGTTTACCAAATCCAAAATCTCCCTTCTTTTAAACGCTTCGTAAATAACAGCTACATGAGGAGGAACCGCAGGAGGTTGAGGTAAAGCAATAGGATCATACTGTTTTGGAAATAACCATTTAATAGCTATAGCTTTTGCATTTGCGTTAGGCGGTGCCCAAAGCCCACTTAATTCTACTATCTCCTCTTCTTCGTCCTTCTTCTCTTCTTCATCGCCTTTCTTTTTCTGAGCAAGTTTTGATTGTAATGACGACTTAGTATTACCAGACAATTTAGCTTGCAATTCAGATTTAGTAAGACGTGACAGTAAGCGTTGTGCTGGAGTTTCAGGATCACCAGGAGGACATTTGGAACTGCCATAAACTATTTCCAAGACAGCACTATCGATATCATTGCTGTAATCATCAGGAATGTGCGGTTTAATTAAATAAGCTAAACCTGGGGCATTTGTAAGGTTATAAATATCTGCTTTTGAAAATTCTTTATCCCTTTCCGTAAAATATAACATCTCATCTATCATTTCTTCTGTAAGCTGACACTTTTCCGTAACTGTTACAGTTAACCCTGCAGGGCCCCAAAATTCAGCCAGAGTTGATTGCCCCTGCTTGGTACATTGAGGAAAAACCAAAACTACTCCAGCGTTCCCGTAGTGTTCCAAAACACAATTAGCAACAGCTAGACGTTTGTCACGAAGTACTTGTTCTGCCTTTTCTTTTTCAATCCTAGCTACTTCGTCTTCAATCAGTTTAGCTGCGTCGTATCTAACTTGCTCTTCAGGAGCTAATTCGCTTATTTCAATGAAAGTTCTTTTACAATTACCCTTCTTTGCTTCGGCTTCATTCTGTAGTTCGTTTATTATTAGACGTACTAGTTTTGGTGCGTTTGCACCAAACATTAAATTTACCATTTTAACATTCTAGAAACATAAGTGTATTAGATAAATTTAATATAGATAACTATGTTTGCACTTGCCACAATGAACATCCATGTTGGTTCGCTTTTATTCCTAAAACGTTCTAAATAGCTAATAGTATCGGATTTTGCCTGAAAATTAAATTTGTAATAGTTCTTTAATCTAGAAAGTCTCTTGGAAGAATTTACAACTGCTAAGTGAAGATTGTCACCTCCAACTTCGAGTTTCAGCTTTTTAAGATTAGCTAACATTGCTGAACATGGTCCACACCATTCTGAGTAAATATCAACCACTGAAATAATACAAAACAAGGCACAGGAATGATAGGAAATTATTGCCGTAAAGGGTTTACTTAACCTATCAGACCATCTCTATGCATCATTTTATCCCAGTCTTCATCAAAATTTAATTCTTGTTGAAGTTGAACTGCTTGACCTTTTTTCGCCATTTTAGATTTAAATAAGTGATCGCACTCTTACTCTTTGTTTTGATAACTATACTTGTATTCACTTTAGAAAATCATAGTAACGCATAAGTATTGAACAAACTTTCAGGTAGGCAGGCTTATATACGCAGTAAGGATAATTGATTTGTTAAAGGCAAGCATTGCATCTTTTTCCTTTTTTGTTCATACCGTTATCTAGGGTCAGTTTGGTCGTGAATTTGATATTTGTAAGTGTAACTAAACAAAAACTATAATAGTAAAATATTACATTTCTAAGTATTATAATTTTGTTTTTATCAGACGATATGTGATAAAAGGAACCCGTTTTTTACGGACAATTCCTTTACGTATAAATTAAATTTTTTTTCTCAGAAAGTATATACAATATATCTATGAAATGTTTTGTAGGGGTTAGAAAGAAACCTTATCATTTATATGCTACTAATTTCCAGACAAAGAAATGTTTTATTGAAGATTTATACTAAAAAATAGCGAACTATGTTCTGTTGTTTACTAATAGAGATATCATCAAGATTTCTTCGTTAAATGACCACATTTCATATGTAGGCATTATTTTCCTCAAAAGAGTTTTCCTAATTTTAACAATAAAAATGTATTAACAAGAAAACGATTGTTAGTGAGATCCGAAGAATGAGCGTCAAGGGGGTCGTCCCAGTCGAGACTCGGGCTGGGAATATTTATCGATATATCGATAGTTATCGATAATTATCGATATGTCGAATAACGATATTAGTAGTTGAAAATATCGATTAATCGATATATCGTAAAATATCGATAAGTATCGATATATCGATAACTTTTGGATATCAAATCTTCAATAACTTTTGGATATCGCTCACCCCTAGTCGAGACGAGCAAAGTGTCAAGGAACCTAACCATGCTAAAAATGTAGACTGCGTTTGTTATTATTACCTGCTTTCTTTATGATAGTGTAACAAGAGAGAAAAGGAACGAACCTCTTTTCGAGCGACAGGTGGTGTGTTCTGCCGCCTTCGAGAGAATGACGCATCGTACAAGCATGTAAATCAGACGCGGTTTATTCTAGCATTTTCTAGAATACATAGAAGGTTCCAGCGATTTCTGGTGCGTTTATATGAGGATATAAAAGCGGATTGCGGATAAAAGAGAGGAGTCAACAGCAAGTCATTAACTGTGTATTACAAAATAAATAGTGGATATAAATGTTGTATTAGAAATTCATAGTCTGTAAATAATAGTTTTTAATGGTTTATAATTATAGCGTTAATTTATAGTGTATTCATTAGTGTATAGAAATAAATATTTGTTTGTGAATAGACGATTTAAACAGCACTTGTATTATTATTTTTAGAAAGAACGTTACAGTGTTGTCAGGTGTGGTGTCTTAAAATAAATAAAATCGCGTAATAATTAAATAAAGTGCTGTGAGAATAAATTTTTAGTGTTAAAATTAATTTCAACAAACAATTGAAATGGTGATGAAACTATTGAAAGATCTCTTAGTAATAGATTTAAAACGGGAATTGGACGAGAGGGACTTGGATAGTAATGGAAAGAAAGAAGTTTTGATAAATCGGCTAAGAGAATGGCTTTTAGAACAGAAGGAAGATCCTGAAAATTACCGCTTCGAAATACCTGGACCCGCAATTGATACTAACGTGTTGTTAAGTAAAATGGAAGAGAATTCTAGAAAGTCTGAAGAAAATGCTAGAATATTAAAAGAAGAGTTATTGGAAAGTTCTAGAAAGTCCGAAGATAATGTTAGAATGCTAAAAGAAGAAATACTGGAAAAGTCCGAAGAGAATTCTAGAATTTTAAAAGAAGAATTACTGCAAAAGTCCGAAGAGAATTCTAGAAAGTCCGAAGAAAATGTTAGAATGCTTAAACAAGAATTACTTGAAAATACTAAAGCACTGGAAGAAAATGTTAAAATGCTGAAAGGAGAATTGTTGGAAAATGTCAAAGCGTTGGAAGATAAAGTTTTCGAAGAATTTTTGGAGAATGCCAGTGCGTTAGGACTATTGGAAGGTAGATTGGCGGAACAAGATAGGGTAATAAAGATGGTAGAAGAGAAAATAGCCCAAATGCAATTACCACCAACAACTAAGAAAGACGATATGATCGAAATGTTGGAAGATAGAATGAGGCAACTACGGTTTCCCTCAACTTCTGAGTGGCCGTTTAATGAAGTAAAGAAACAATTTAAAGAAGAAAAGGTTCCTGCCGTAGGGATAAAAGTAAAACCACCCACGTTCGATGGAAAGATACCTTGATCCACCTACTACAAACAATTTGAGGCGGCCGCTGGGGCCAACGGATGGACAGGCAAGGAAAAGGCCGTTTCTTTAACTGTGGCTTTGCGTGGAGACGCGTTGAACGTCCTGCAAACAATCCCAGTAGGACAGGAAAATGATTATCAATTGTTAGTGTCTAGATTAATTGCGTATAGAATGCATAGATTCAACAAATTCGTATTATATGCTATGGGTAAACCTTTCAACTGCTGCCTTTCACTATACCAAAGAACGTGATAAGAAAAGTAAGTATATCAAAATTCCCGTCTTTACATTGTGTACAAGAAAGGTAAGAATAATTTTTTCCATGCGACAAAAAATGAATTACTTATTTCACCCCATACGTTCAATACAAATGACCATCACCCCCCTATATTTTAGAGGTTTATTTTTAATAACTTTGTAACTGCTTACATGACACAAAATAGTGTAGTATGGAAGTTGTAGAGAATCGTATTTCCGACAGAAGTAGTGCTGACAACTTTTTTACTCAGACGTACGGTTAAGGAGATAAATAACTTACCAGTAGGAAAAACGTTCTACGGCTTACCTGCTTCGTTTTCGACTTACCTCCATTTGACCGCTGCCTTCCACTATACCAAAGAACGGAACCAAAAATGTAAGTACACTAAATTGTTCGTTTTTAAGTTGTCTACAAGAAAGGTAAGAACAATTTTTCTCGTACGACCAAAAATGAAATAGTTACTTCACCCCAAAGATTCTCATCCCCTAAATTTTTACGGTTATTTGTTTATAACTTTTTTATTACAAACATTTCTAGTAGTTAGGCAACACCAATTCTGGGAAAAAATCCCATGTTATTTTAAAGGGGCCTCAATGTTAGCGAAAAACACCACAAATCCAAGATGGCGACCGCGCCTACTGCTTCTGATTGGCTATCCCTACTCCTGTAGCTCCCCCCCTTGCTTCTGATTGGTCGACGCCATTTTGGATGACACGCCTGCTGTTCTCTGATTGGACAAGCGCGATTTCTTGGATGACACGCCTGCTGTTCTCTGATTGGACGAGCGCCATTTTGGATGACACGTCCGCTGTTCTCTGATTTAACGAGCGCCATTTTTTTGGATGACACGCCTGCTGTTCTCTGATTGGACGAGCGCCATTTTGGATGACACGCCTGCTGTTCTCTGATTGGACGAGGGCCATTTTTGAACTTTGCGCGCCATTTTACCACGCCAACCATGATGGGAAACTGTATTACCGACAACCTGTGCATCGTCAATAGATGGCATCATGAAGGAATACCGACAAACTATGTACTACTAGAGAGCGTCATGAAGAAAGGGAGCCAAGGTTTATCATTTTATATTAATAAATTTTACCGATTTTTTAAAATAATTATCGTCATTAATACTTTAATTACACATAATAATTTAAGATAATTAATTCAGCATTAAAATGTTAAATGACATCGCCCAACCGTATTGATTATTAATGTCCGCGTAAAGTAGGAATTTTGATGTTCCGCGACTCGGTCCGGAGCATAACAACACCGCGTACACCTGTGTAAGATCTTGACATCTATCTGTAGAGCTATTATAAATACAGCAAGTTAGTGTCTAAATTGTATTGAAATTGTTTATATTATTAACAACGTGAAAAGTGTATATATTCTTTCTAAGTGTTAACAACAAATCAAGGTAACCTTTATCATTAGTTTTATAACTTTTTTTTAAATACCGTGGCATAACTATTATAAATATTATAAACACTATTAGAAACGAAAATCCGAAATATCAAATTAGAAAATTATATTAGTTGAAGCCTCTGTAATATCACATTCTCAATAAATACCAGATATAATTAATCAGCTTCATTATAAATTTAATAGAAATCATTATATATTTTTGTTTCAAGTCAATTCTTTTTATGAAAAACAGTTCGTAATAGAGTTTACTTTAAGGATACCCTATACCTACGCTTATCGAAAACAAATAATAATAGGTAAGCAGATAACATTTTTAAGAATTTTGATCTAATAAGGTACTAAACTGATTAGGACTCCTTTGCAGATTTATCAGGCTGAATGTAATTAGAAAATATATTCTGTCGCTTACTAGTTAGATTATTATATATGATCTTAATATATAATAAAGACATTAAAGTACTTTTTAATAGTATATAAAATTCGAAAAAAAATGAAATAAATTGTATTGAACAAACATGAATCGCTAGGAAAACGTTTTATCAACCTTTGTAATATAAAAGCATGCCTTCAAAGCAATAAATAATCTTTCTTTTAAAATAAATTAAAAATAAAAACCATGATATTTAATAAAGCTATAAACGATAAAAATTTTCGAAACAATTCTCAGATAGATTAGCATTTACCTGTAGAATTTGCCTGTCAGAACAAGATATCATTAGGTAGGTCATTAACGCAGTTGTATATCTAGCATGCCATAATATTATAACAGTATAACTGTAGACCCTCCCGTCGAAGATGTTCCGGATGTTGTAGGGTCCCAACCATTTCGGCGCGAAACCGGCGTGGATCATCCGCTGCTCGTTGGATTGGATGTGGGCGCGTACCATGACATCCTATCCTACTCGGGCGACTGGTGCAGCCGGCTGACCCTGGTATCTCCGGTGATACCGAAATTGGTTGGCGTTGGCTTCCCTCTGTCGGTCCTCGGTGGATGGCGGTTCCTGTTGTTCCGGAAGCTGTTGGTCCCCTGGCTGAAGTGGCTCGTACCCGAGCAGCAGCTTGGCAGGGCTCGATCGCGTGGCGGCGTTGGTCCGGAGGCGGAGATCGTGGAGGACTCGGGGTAGGTGGCGGACCCATTCGTCGTGGGGTTGTCCCTGAAGTCGCGTGCGGAGAGCCTTCTTGATCTCCTGGTTGCGTCGTTCGACCGGGTTCGCTCGGGGGTGGTAGATCGCCTTCGTGTGGTGGGTCGCGCCCCATCTTCTGCACGTGGTTCTCTAGAGGTCGCTGGTGAACTGGGTACCGTTGTCCGTGAGGACTCTGCCTTAACTATTATCATACTTTGTTAACGTATATATTTGGATAAATATATGACATTATTTTGTGTTATAATACTGCCGTATTAATTCTTTAACCTCTATTTCTTTTTAACAGCTTTATTTGGTAACTCTGAATAACTACGAGCCGTTCAACGGTAACACAGCTGACACCGACAACCACGTGCTCCCGGGCGCCAGCAGCCTGCAATTGGAGAATCCGGCCAGCCAACCACGATGCAGCACCAGCCTGGAGGAGGGACCGACATCGTAACATATAAGCGCTTCACGCGAGACGCTCGCTCTCATTATTTTTCCGACTTTGCCTTAACTATTATCATATTTATGTTATCGTATATATTTGGATAAATATATGACTTTATTTTGTGTTATAATACTGCCGTATTTTTTCTTTAACCTCACTTTCCTTTTAATAGTTTTATTTGGTAACTCTGACTATCTACGAGCCGTTCAACGGTAACAATTGGCGCCCAACTACAGTGTGTGTTTGGATAAACACAACAACCGACGACCCAGCCGATGGTGAACACCCGATCAACAACCCGAGAGGACAACAAACCGACAGCAGCACCCATGGACCCGTCCTCGGCGTTCTTCGCAGCCCTGCTGGACCGACTCACCGCTCTGACACCGACGGCAGTCAACCCAGCCCTACCGACCTACGGCGGCCACGACGATGAAGACCTGGAGGACTTTATCTCCCAGATGACTGCCAACATCGCGACATCCCCGGACCAGCTGAGGCTCATCTTGGTCCAACTGCGGGAACCAGCAAGCGCCCTCGCACAGAAGCAGCAGCCAAGGACACCGGAACACCTGTTCGAGCTTCTACGTAGGGCCTACGACTCCCCCGTGCAGCGCGTCCAGCTGTACCAGGAGTTATTCGCGAAGACCCAGGCCGACCGTCAACCAACGGCGGAATTTTTATCACGGAAGATGTCTTTGTTGCAGAAGCTGGCACCAGGAATGCGGGAAGCAGACAAGGTGCACCTACTGCGGAAGCTGCTCTGGCCCGACATAGCAGTCTACCTCAGAGGCCACTACGACAAGCTGCAGGACCTAGCTGACGCAGCCATCGCCACAGCGGACACCCTCCAGTCCACCAAGAAGGCGACCAACCCCTTCATCAGCGCGGATCAACTTCCAAAATGCCGCTTCTGCCCGGAAAGACACTTTCACCGCGACTGCCCCGTTAGGAATTCCTTCGACTAAGAGAAAAAAAGGCAATCTATCGCCTGTGATTGTGGAGCCAGCTCGTATGAAAGTAGGTATAAGCTATTCAAAAATAAACGTAGTTCTCGTAGTTGAAAGAGAAGATGGTAGAGATTTTTCGAGTGTAAGTCCTTTCATTATATCCCGCACGCTGAAATATTTAGTAGGTGAAGTAAGGAATGTTAGGAAGATAAAGGAAGGTCTGTTAGTTGAACTAACTGATAAAGAGCAGACGATGCGTTTATATAAAGTGGAGATGTGCGATCAATTCAAGGTTAAAGTTTACCCACATCCAACTTTAAATTTTGTTAAAGGCATCATTACCTGCAAAGATTTAAATAACTGTTCGGTAGACGAAATTAAAAGCGAGTTAAAAAACCAGAAAGTAGTAGATGTTAAACAACTTACAGTTAGACGACAGGGTGAGGTCCAAAATACGTCATCATACCTTTTGACTTTTATGGGTAGTCACCTACCTGAAATAATTAAAGTGGCATTCTACTCATTACCTGTTCGAGCTTACATTCCAGCTCCTCTTAGATGCCTTCGTTGCCAGAGGTTTGAGCATACTGCGATGAATTGCAGAAGAGATCCTGTATGTGTATGTGGCAAGCCGGAGCATCAAGGAACACCCTGCGAAGTTCCCTTAAAATGTCTGAACTGTGAGGGTGAGCACTCCGCCAGATCATTTAATTGCCTTGTATATAAGCAGGAGATTGCCATCCAAAAAATAAAAACTCTGAAGCGCTTGAGCTACTTTGAAGCAAAGCAAGAATATTTGAGAATGTCTCCGCCTGTTCAACAAGTCTCGTACGCAAGAGTAGTGCAACAAAAACAACAACCTTTAGTCTCAGAATTGTTGCCAGAAATAAAAAAGATGATTGTAGAGGCAGTCAGAACTACAATTGAGAACTATAAGATTATTCAGCCCAAACCACCTGCTATCATACCTTACCCACCCCTATCCATATCCCAAAACATTCCTCCTTTTATTATATCCACAGAAACAACCCAGATGTACCAACCCACAACGGACTCTGAAAACTCACCGCCTATTCAAGAATCTCCTTTTCCCATTTTTCCAGACCCTGACCCCATGACCCGAAATACAGTTCCATCCCAGAATTTATTGTCGAATTTTGAATCGCCGGCTATAAAACTTGTGTCGTCAAAGATAAAAAAGAAAGGATGGCCTAAAGGCAAGCCGAGAGGCTCAAGAAAATCCTCATAGTAAATTCTATAGTCATTATATATATTTTTCTTCTTCCTCCTACTGGTAATAGAATAATTTTTCCTTCCTTTTCACAATGTCTTAAATATGCACGCATATTTGCAAATTCATTTCATTCACTTCATGGATAGATCCAACAACCACCTTATACAAATAAATTGTAACGGTCTTATATACCACTATCCGGAAATCAAAAAGATTATTGTTGAAAAAAGTCCGTTTTGTCTATGTTTCCAATAAACTAGGTTGAAACCCAACCAAACCTTTAATTTGAGGGGTTATAAATGTTTTCGGGTCGATAACATAGGCGGTGATAGAGCAAGTGGAGGTAGCTGTCTTCGTTAGAAATGATATATCTGCGGAGGAATTCGTCCTCAATTCTACCGTTCAAGTAGTATCAGTCACGGTATCTTACCCGGTTAAGATGACTATTTGCAATGTGTATTTACCAAATGGACCGAGGAACAGAGCAGCTATGCAAAACATAGTCGACCAGCTGCCCACGCCGTTTCTCCTTCTAGGAGATTTCAGTTCACATAATCAGATGTGGGGGTCTGAAACTACGGACTTGAACGGTAGAATTATGGAAGATATCATTTCTGATAACGATCTCTTTCTCTTAAACACGGGACAGCCTACTTACATTAACTCGGGATCCAATTCCTTTTCCAATCTGGATTTATCGATGTGCTCTCCATCTCTCTCCACGAACATAGAATGGAACACGATGGAAGGAGAAATCTTCTCGGATCATATCCCAATATGCATGTCTTTCCCTCATCATGCTAATAACTTGTCATTTCCACCACGGTGGGTAACAAAAAAGGCTGAAAAATATACATCGGCTGTACCCGAGGTTCCTCTTACAAATAACGTCAGTGAATGCGTTAGCAATATATCAAGAGCTATTATAGAGGCAGCCTCAGGAAGCATCCCGAAGTCGTCGGGACGTTTACCAAAGAAAGCAGTTCCGTGGTGGAATGATGAGATTGCGAGTGCAGTTAGAAGGAAGAAGCAGTCATTTAACAACTTTAAAAGAAATCCTACACCCGAGAATTGTATAATTTTTAAAAAATGCCGCGCCGAAGCAAGGCGATTAATACAGTCTTCAAAACGTCAAAGCTGACAATAATATGTTTCATCTCTCACACCTGCAACTCCACCTAGTGAAACCTGGAATAAAATTTAAAAAATTTCTGGAAAACAAATAAATAATCTGCCATCACGGCTTGTTATCAACGACACAGCAGCAATAAAACCAGAAATGATGTCTGAAATCATGGCGAAACATTTTGAAACCGTTAGCAGCTCTAATAACTATACTCTAGAATTTCGACACGCTGCATATGGACTCAGAAGCCTCTTACAACTATAACCAGGATTTCACTATAGCGGAGCTAGAACGCGCACTTAGGTCTTGCAAAGAATCAGCTCCAGGCCCAGATGGAATATCCTATTCTATGCTGACGCATCTCCCTTATTCTGGAAAGAACTCTTTGCTACAGGTGTACAACAAGATATGGCTTTCGGGTGAATATCCGCAAAACTGGAAAACCGCGGAAGTGGTTCCAATTTTGAAACCGGGGAAAAACCCAGAAAATCCAACAAGCTATAGACCCATTTCTCTTACCTGCTGTATGGGTCAACTACTGGAAAAAATGGTCAACTACAGACTAATGTGGCATATTGAAAGGCATCATCTATTATCTCTATACCAACACGGATTTAGGCGTAACAGATCCACAATGGATAATTTAGTAGCCTTGGACAACGCCATCCAAAACGGTTTTGCCTTACGCCAACACACAGTCGCTGTGTTTTTTGACATTGAAAAGGCGTATGATATGACCTGGCGCCACAATATTGTAAAAACACTACATGATTGGGGAATCAGGGGGAGAATTGGTCGTTTGATAGAGAGTTTCTTGTCAGAACGTAAAATACGTGTCAGAATGGGTAGTGCAGTATCCTCGTCTGTGCTCTTGGAAAATGGAATTCCTCAAGGATCGACTTTAAGTGTCACTTTGTTTATTATAGTCGTAAATAAACTTTTAGATGCAGTCGGAGATTCTGTAGGAAAGACCTTGTACGTAGATGACTTGTGTATATATAAATCGGCCATGGCAATGGAAGACATATCCAGAGACCTGCAAACCGCAATAGACCAAATCTCTGTTGCGGCTAGTAGCATAGGTTTTAAATTCTCGGCGCAGAAAACCTCCTGCGTACATTTTTGTCGTCTGCGGTCTTGCCAAGGCAATCCACGCCTTACTCTTTACGACCTTCCGATTCAGTTTTCAGAATCGGTCCGGTATTTGGGCCTTACATTTGATTCCAAGCTGAATTGGAAAGAACATATCGTCAGTCTACTTGCAAAATGTCAAAAATCCCTAAACCTAATGAGAGTTCTGTCGAATATTCACTGGGGAAGTGATAGAGAAGCGTTGCTTAACATATATCGAGCAACAATACTCTCTAAGCTGGACTATGGATCTTTTGTATATGCTTCCGCACGCAAATCAGTCTTAAAGATATTAGAACCGATACAAAACATGGGGCTTAGGTTAGCTACTGGGGCATTCCGTACCAGCCCTTCTGTGTCCCTGTGTTGTGAGTCGGGATTTCTTCCATTAGAACAGAGGCGAACGTATCTTCTCACTCAGTATGCCGTAAGAACATGGACACAACCCTATCACCCAAATCACAACACCTTTTTCTCTGATGAATTGCACACGGTCTACTCGTCGCGTCGTACTATTACACGACCATCAGGAATTAGATTTTGGGAACTTTTAAGTAATATAGAAGTTAGTCTACCTTATGTGTATGAATCAAGTTCATGTGAAGAGCCTCCATGGAGCCTTCAAAGACCAAAGTGTCACATGGAGTGCACTGCAGTTAAAAAAGGAGAAATGAATCGCAACTTTTATGTTTCAACCTTTATGTCGGTTCTTAACAATTATCCGCAAGGCCTAATAATCTATACAGATGGATCAAAAACAAATCTGGGAGTAGGATCTGCCATTTACGTTCAGGGTAATTCCTACTCCTGGTCATTACCTAAAGCCTCCAGCATCTACAGCGCTGAACTATATGCCATCTGGCAGGCCTTGAGGAATTTTGATATGTCTGCATACACGGAGGTATTAATATGTACAGACTCCAAAAGTTCTATAGATGGTGTAACGGATAGCTTTACTACTGACCCCCTAGTACAGAATATCGTCAATCTTATAAAGTGGCTAGAAAACATAAGAAAAAAAGTTGCTTTCGTGTGGATACCTAGTCATATTGGCATCGGTGGGAATGAAAAAGCCGACGAGGCAGCCCGTCAGGCTGCAGATAGTGATGCGACGGATCAGGGTATTCGTATTCGACATAGTGACGTATCCTGCCATTTTAAGCAACAAATAGTTTTTCTCTGGCAGAACATGTGTGTGAACAGAACATGTCTAACCACTAAAAACACTAAGTGGTTAAACCGAGAGTGGGCAAGTTGCGATACCCACCGGAGTTAACAAGACGAGAACAGGTGGTAGTCTGCAGGTTAAGAATAGGACACATGCGCCTAACCAATATTCACTTGCTGGCAGATAGGCAACCGATTATCTGTGACACCTGTCGGGGCGTTGATGAACCAAATAGAAGAGTCTCCTTTTACTGTGATATCTTGTCTGTGATACAGAGTCCTGATATTTATTTATTTTATACACATATCTATATTTATTTATTTATTACTTAATTTTACAATTTTATATATACAAACATTTTATTGTCTTCGTCTCGCAACCCCTTCTTTTACCATTAGTTTCCTATCGTCACGAATTTTTCTTTGAAGTCGTTGTTATTAAACTAATGTGTCTGTTATCTGTGTCTCCTCGTAAAACTTTTCCCGAAAAGTATGCCTATATATACATGTATATTTTATTAGATCATATGTTTATAAATGTCCGTGATCGAATTTTCTGTGTATAAAACAAGAAGGCAACAAGAACATAAGAGTTTTTAATATATGTTCAAATGCGGCTAATAACCATAGACGTTGATGCCGCAATTTAAAAAAAAATCCTTTTTTAAAAATTTAATTACCACGTTTTATTTCGTATAACACTAAAAGAGTTTAACCTTTTTATTAATAATAGCGTTAAAATTTATTATAATATCAAAATCTTTTTAATTATTACCCAGATAGGATATGATGAGCATTACTTCAATAATAGTTGAATTTCTGATTGTTTAAATAATGTATTTTTAGAAACAAAACATAACCTTTTTATTAATAATAGTGTTAAAATTTATTATAATATCAAAATCTTTTTAATTATTACCCAGATAGGATATGATAAGCATTACTTTAATAATAGTTGAATTTATGATTGTTTAAATAATGTATTTTTAGAAACAAAACATAACCTTTTTATTAATAATAGTGTTAAAATTTATTATAATATTAAAATTTTTTAATTATTACGTAGATAGGATATGATAAGCATTACTTTAATAATAGTTGAATAATTTTTACAGTAACAGTGTAGTTACATCATACAAATCAAAGATCTCTGTTTAAATAATGTATTTTAGAAACAAAACATAATCCTTTTTTAAAAATTTGATTACCACGTTTTATTTCGTATAACACTAAAGGAGTTTTAAATATATAAATAATAATAATAATAATTATAATAGTAACACTTACCTGGATGATACACTTCTCACTGATATAAATAATATACTTGTTTTAATACACCTCACAATTATTATTATTATTAATAAATAATTTCAACGCTTTCACAGTATAAAAAAATGGAGTCAGTTTACTACAAAGGTCACTTTGATAATGCCTAAAAAAGATAGGTGAACGCTTTATATATCCCTCCCATTACGGCACGTGTCCTTTTTAACTTAATAAATGAGTGATCTGCAGAACAGATTGTGTGTGTCGATTATTTTTTTTAAATCATGTCTTCTTTTTACAATATTTATTGAATGATCTGCAGAACAAATTGTGTGTATCGATTATTTTTTCTTTAGCTTTAATTATATATTGAATATACCCTTGATGCTATCATATAGTTTATTTGTAGTAGAGTTGTTGGAAACTCAAAATGTATTATATTTTTTAACAAGTATGTATTTGGAAACAGTGTCTTTTATTATCATTGAAATTCTTTGTTACATTTAAAGCAAGTCGGCCCTTTTTTTAAAAAAAGGTAAATCATGTCTTCTTTTATAATATTTATTGGATGATCTGCAGAACAGATTGTGTGTCGATTATTTTTCTTTAGCTTTAATTATATATTGAATATACCCTTCATGCTATCTTATAATTTATTTGAGTTAGAGTTGTTGGGACCTCGAAATGTTTCATATTTTTTAACAAGCATGTATTTGGAAACAGTGTCTTTAATTATCATTGAAATTCTTTGTTACATTTAAAGCAAGTCGACCCTTTTTTTAAAAAGGTAAATCATGCCTTCTTTTATAATATTTATTGGATGATCTGCGGAACAGATTATTATCTATTGTTCCATTTCTTTAGCTACATGACAATTTCCTTGATGCTATCTTATAATTTATTTTCGAAATGTGATATATTTTTTTAACAAGCACATATTTGAAAACAGTTTCGTTTATTAGGGTTGAAATTCCTTGTCGACCCTTTTTTAAAAACGTAAATCTTGTCTTCGTTTTTATAATATTTATCGGCTGATCTGCGGAATAGTTGTAAAACTAAAACTTTGATTAAATACATTTTTATTTTGTCAGCAATACATTTAGACTAAGATAGAAAAATAACTGATTAGAGTAGATATAAGCAAACTAAGCAGCTGCGCGCTTAATTACTGGATATGTTAAAATCTATAAACGGTTTTACTATATACAAGAAGATATTATGGAAGAATTATTATGGCGATTTTTTCTGTTAAAATAAAATTAATAATTCTATTATATATTTAAAAATATCTACTATGTATCAATGATCTGCATTCATAATTAAAATAATAAAAACGAGTTGATATGTATTAAAATTAGATTATCCTAGCATATAACTATTAGACTCTAACTGCAAACATACTTTAAAATATATATAAATTAATCGGATTGTTTTAATAGAAAGAGAAAACTATTGGGAATTAGATAACTTATCAAATAGGCCGTGGTCAGTAGCTTATTAAAAAGGTTTTTATAATATTATGGCATGCTAGATATACAACTGCGGTATGACCTACCTAATGATATCTTGTTCTGACAGGCAAATTCTACAGGTAAATGCTAATCTATCTGAGAATTGTTTCGAAAATTTTTATCGTTTATAGCGTTATTAAATATCATGGTTTTTATTTTTAATTTATTTTAAAAGAAAGATTATTTATTGCTTTGAAGGCATGCTTTTACATTACAAAGGTTGAAAAAAGGGATTTTTTAAACGTTTTCCTAGCGATTCATGTTTGTTTAATACAATTTATTTCATTTTTTTTCGAATTTTATATACTATTAAAAAGTACTTTAGTGTCTTTATTATATATTAAGATCAAATATAATAATCTAACTAGTAAGCGACAGAATATATTTTCTAATTACATTCAGCCCGATAAATCTGCAAAGGAGTCCTAATCAGTTTAGTACCTTATTAGATCAAAATTCTTAAAAAAGTTATCTGCTTGCCTATCATTATTTGTTTTCGATAAGCGTAGGTATAGGGTATTCTTAAAGTAACCTCTATTACGAACTGTTTTTCATAAAAAGAATTGACTTGAAAAAAAATATATAATGATTTCTATTAAATTTATAATGAAGCTGATTAATTATATCTGGTATTTATTGAGAATGTGATATTACAGAGGCTTCAACTAACATAATTTTCTAATTTGATATTTCGGATCTACGTTTCTAATAATGCTTATAATATTTATAATAGTTATGCCACGGTATTTAAAAAGAAAGTTATAAAACTAATGATAAAGGTTACCTTGATTTGTTGTTAACACTTAGAAAGAATATATACACTTTTCACGTTGTTAATAATATAAACAATTTCAATACAATTTAGACACTAACTTGCTGTATTTATAATAGCTCTACAAGCGTGTCTTAACATGAAATCGCGTATATGTCAAGATCTTACACAGGTGTACGCGGTGTTGTTATGCGCCGGACCGAGTCGCGGAACATCAAAATTCCTACTTTACGCGGACATTAATAATCAATACGGTTGGGCGATGTCATTTAAAATTTTAATGCTGAATTAATTATCTTAAATTATTATATGTAATTGAAGTATTAATGACAATAATTATTTTAAGAAATTGGTAAAATTTATTAATATAAAATGATAAACCTTGGCTCCCTTTCTTCTGGACGCCCTCTAGTAGTACATAGTTTGTCGGTATTCCTTCATGATGCCATCTATTGACAATGCACAGGTTGTCGGTAATACAGTTTCCCATCATGGTTGGCGTGGTAAAATGGCGCGCAAAGTTCAAAAATGGCCCTCGTCCAATCAGAGAACAGCAGGCGTGTCATCCAAAATGGCGCTCGTCCAATCAGAGAACAGCAGGCGTGTCATCCAAAAAATGGCGCTTGTTCAATCAGAGAACAGCAGGCGTGTCATTCAAAATGGCGCTCATCCAATCAGAGAACAGCAGGCGTGACATCCATGAAATCGCGCTCGTCCAATCAGAGAACAGCAGGCGTGTCATCCAAAATGGCGCTCGTCCAATCAGAGAACAGCAGGCGTGTCATCCAAAAAATAGCGCTCGTCCAATCAGAGAACAGCAGGCGTGTCATCCAAGATGGCTTCGACCAATCAGAAGCAAGGGGAGGAGCTACAGGTGTAGGGATAGCCAATCAGAAGCAGTAGGCGCGGTCACCCTCTTGGATTTGTGGTGTCTTTCGCTAACTTTGAGGCCCTTTTAAAATAACATGGGATTTTGTCCCAGAATCGGTGTTACCTAACTACTATTTCTCAAAGAAGTGTATTGAGGAAGTTGTAGAGAATCATATTGCCGACAACAATGGTGGTTACAAATTTCTTACTTAGACGTGATAAATAACTTACCAGTAGGAAGAACCTTATACGCTCTTACTGCGTCGTTTTCGACTTACCTCCATTCGACCTCTGCCTTCCACTATACCAAAGAACGGAACCAAAAAAGTGAGTGCACTAAAAATTGTTCGTCTTTAGATTGCCTACAAGAAAGGTTAGAACAATTTTGCTCGTACGATCAAAAATGCAAAGTTATTTCACCCCAAAGATCTGCAACCCCTAAAGTTTTACGGTTATTTGTTTATAACTTCTTTATTACAAACATCTCGCAAAGAAGTGTATTGAGGAAGTTGTAGAGAATCGAATTTCCGACAAAAACTTTATGAATTACTGTTTTCCTCAGACCTACGGTTAACGAAATAAATTGAAAAAACACTTTAATCTCTTTTTCCAATATGGCGGACACCTCGCAGCCTCCGATTAATACGAAAACTTGAATGTAGACTCACCACACACCCCCCTACATACTAAACAAAAAAGATTGCTGTTATCAAGTCTTGTGACTTTTCCTATATACCAATTTTCCTGTCGCCTGGACTATAATAGCCAGTTCCGATGTCCGATGTCCACCGAAAAATATCTCGAAAACTAGAAGACTTAGGAAGTCGAAATTTCACAGGAAGGTGGGCCTTACCCCAAAGATGTACATGAGCACTATTTTTAATCCTTAAAAACTCGAGGGGGTTTTGGGGTGCAGGAAAACGCATTACCTAAAAAATCATTATGGCTATATATCTCTTGAATGGCGTAAGCTACAAACCTCAAATTTTCACAGATTATACTTGAAACAATTCTGAAGATACAAAAATACGGAAATTACAGGCAGTTCATCCAGGGGCGGAGTAAGGCAACAGTGCAGGGGAAAAGAGTTTTCCGCAAAAATAGCTATTATAAAAATTTTGATTATGAGGAATCTGTAAGAGATACCTATATGTATACAGATTAGGTATGTCATCCTGGACTTCTTTGTAGACCTTTTTGAGGCGCGTGCACACTGCGGTTCAGCAACACGGCGTTGATTTTCCAACAAATATTATGCTAATACTAGCATAATACCCGTTGTAAAATCAACGGTCCCCTTCCGATCATGTCAGCTATCCACGAAGTAAGAAAACAGCTCTACTTATAAAAGTAAATTTTTTGGGATCCCGTAGCTCAGGATGTGCTACTGCAGTGTAGTTTCTATTTTCCTTAATAATAGTAGGTATTGGGACAGTTGAGATGACCCCCACCCTTTTTATGCAAATGACCCGCGATCTAATTAATATTCAATGGGGCGTGGTCTAATTAAATGCGCGAATTAAATTAATTGATCTAATTAAATTAATTCACGGTATCATTTATATATCTCCTCTCTCATTTACATATATGATTTCTCATATGCATGCGCGAATTAAATTAATTTAATTACATTTATCATTTCTCATATGCATGCTCGAATTAAATTAATTCACGGTATCATTAGCATATCTCATTTCTCATTTACATAACTGATATCTCATTCTGTACATCTCATTTTTATATATTATTTGTCATCTCTCATCTCTCTCTCATAAATTTATTTTAAAATAAATCTTATGTTGTTATTCCTATTTGATATTTAAATATAGATCTTTAGGTCATCATGTAATTCTGCGAAAACAATTTAACATGTAGAAACGTAATAATAAAAATTTATTTTCAACTATACAAAGTAACTAAAAGTTACTGTCAATCACCTGTCGGATTATCTCTGTTGCATTTTGACCTGTTTAAATATACGTCATAAACATTTAAAATACGGTTTACAAGTAAAGCAAATTCTAATTTGAAAGAAAACAATTAGCATCGTTCGTTATGATTTCATAAAAATTTATTTAAATGAAACTTTTAAGAATATAGAATACTGTAGAGCATTATTTTTAAAATTCAAAAACATTTTCTGTAGCTAAAACTGTTTAAGAAGTTACTTTCAAACTAAATGTTTTTGCATGAAAATACGTACAAACTAATTAGTCGTGTTGTTTTCGACATTCTTTAAAACTGCTTTCAACCATAAATAAACAAACGTTCTTACAAATGACTGAAAGGAATTTAGATTTTCTAAATAATTTGTTAAGAGATCATCATCTTAAAAGCGGCATAAATTATTGTTTTAAATGACAATTACTCACCCTTGTGTTAATCCGTATAAGTTAGATGTGTAGAAAATTTGAATACGGGTTAAGTACACTATCTATTTAGCTGATTCAATAAAAATTCGTTATTTTTAAAATTCTTAAACTTTTTAAAACAATAATTTATTATTATTGTTACTTAAGACAAAGTGTTTTTATAATAACTAACAGATTTCTTTGTGTTATTTTAAAAATAATAATGTTCATGACGTACTTAACTACGCAAACGTCGAAAACTAGTATAGAAACCCCGAAATTTCTGTTTCCCAATCATTCCAAAAGTTTTCTTCGAATCATCAAGATACATCAAGTTACATCTAGTGCAATATTAAAATCAGGTATGTTTTATTTTTGCTTATATTTTAAAAACTGTTGATTTACGATTGTTTATAGATTAACTTCAATTTAGACCGTCTACAATTTCGTATCTTTGAGAAATATTAATTTTCCTTATCTGAAATTCATCGAGTAAGTTGCTTTTATTTTTAATTATTTTATGAATACTAATCATTTTGAAATTTGCTATAGACTGACTGTAGTTTCTATCTGCGTGAAACCCACATAGTTTTTTATTCCAACAGGTTACTGTATCAAGGAAGTCGAAGACGCGAAATTATCAACGTTTGATAATTCTATATCCTGCAAATTTATTTGAAATATATCAAGCAGGTATGTTTTATCTTCATTTGCTTATATTTTAAAAGTGCCTGATATGTAAATGTTTTACGATTGCTTACAGTAAGAAATGGAATTTTTAAACGAATTGAACCAATCAGCCGAAACAGCAAAACCCGTCAAGAAATTGCACGAATACAACGTGAAGGAAGTAGCAGAAATATCAGAGGTCAAAATTATCACCTGCAGGGACGGACGCAGAGCTGTGTTCATAGTCGCTGAAAAACATATAACATATCTACCCAAAAGATTCGCCGACAAACTTACTGAAGGTAAAGTGATCGATCTCAACCTAAAGATAGCGAATAAAACTCTGTCTCTAGGATTGGTTTACCTAGGTAAAGTAAAGACAGAAAGATATCAACCGTATGCTGACTGTATGTTTATCGAAACGAATAAGGTATGAAATGTAACAGGTAGTCTATTCAATGAACATTGCCTAATACTTTTTCTGATTCTTCTTCTAGCCTATGGATCCACAGCTAGAAACACGGGCCTGCTAAATGCCTGCAATTCACCTACCCTATTAATATGTTGTACAATTTTAGATATGTAATGTATACGTTTTGTTTCTTACTTAAGTCTATTTTGTTTGTATGTTTGTAATATTTAGACATTTACGAAAATTAAATCAAGTTGAACAGCAGATTACTATTTTAAATTTAATAGATCATACTAGTAGATAACAAATGGGCTTAGTGGAGCCACACAACCTTGACCTCTCATTTGACCTCCTTTCACTTTTTAAGCCCCTCCCATTTAGAAGTCGCTCCCTCCACTCCAAGCCCCTCCCATTTAGAAGCCACTGCCCTCTCTTCTTTCCCCCTCTCCAAGCCCCTCCACTTTAGAAGCCACTTCCCTTCTCTTTGCTTATAATAAAAATCAAAAATATAAATAATAATAATTTATTTAGATTACAACAATTAATACAACAATTAATAATAAGAACAAAGGTATGTTTATAATTCATTTTAAAAATAAACTCAACAATAATATAATTTATTAAAGATGTTTAATACAGTACTTACTCTTAATATTTTATGATAGTTTTATGAATAGTATAAAAGCAGTCCACAAAGTTATATTTGTTTACATTAATGCAAATTGTGTATTGAACAATAAACCCCTTATATTAATATCTATAATTCATTTTTAAAAAATAAACTTAACAATATCGTATAATTTATTAAAAGGAATAATTCATTTAAAAAAAATCGAACAATATATTGTACAATAAATTCACTACGCATTTACTTCTTCCAAATTGTGCTAAATAAATTTTTTGTTAGATAAAAATAAACCCAGCAATAATAATAATAATAAATTTATTTATACAATGCCAAAAACATAGTTGGGTGTATATGTCAAAAAATAATTAACAATAACAATTAAGATAAAACATCGTTTTATGAATAGTATAAAAGCAGTCCACAAAGTTATATTTGTTTACATTAATGCAAATTTTGTATGAACAATAAACCCCTTAAGACATAATTAAGAGGAATAAACAAAATTAATTTATTAAAAAACTTAACAGCAATTCTTGTTGAGACCGCTTTTCTTTGCCCGAACAAAGCCGGTTTATACTATGCCGCAATCTCGTCACGTAACTTCCTATTTACAAACATGTTCACGTATTATAAATGCAAAATGAAATTAAAATATAGAAAAAAACTAATGACAATTGTATATACTAGAAGACAGTGAAGCTTATATTTTACAAGTAATTTTAAAGAAAAACTTTTCCCTCTTTCTACACAGTTATATTAAAAAATTCTGTTTTCATTATTGCAAAATCACAATTCGTGAATGATAAATTAGTTTTCATTTATGTGAAATCAGTTTCGCATGCTGAACGAGGTCACCATATGAAACTCTCATAAACTGAAACAATAATTCATTTTAGAAATAATTCATATTTCGAGATTCTTTAAAATTATCCTTGCCTTTAAAGCTTAAAAGATTTATTTAATAAAGAAAGAGTTCGTGTATCAACATACTTTAGAGTTTAAATTATCTTGAAGTTGCAGCTTAAAACGATCTTTACAAGGATGTATTTAAAGAATCTCTTTTGTTACAATGATTTAAACAATTTTGTTATTGTAGTTTTAAATCAAATCAGAATAAAAGAAGCTAAAACGTTTATTGCATTACCTTGCATTAACACACCGGTCGGACCTTCTGCTCCTCGGGGACGTTGAAAATTCAACACCGGCTTGTGTTCCTTCGAGGCCGGCCTGGGTTCTTTGCAGCTTGTGAAGTGTTGGTTTTTGCATTAACACACCGGTCGGACCTTCTGCTCCTCGGGGACGTTGAAAATTCAACACCGGCTTGTGTTCCTTTGAGGCCGGCCTGGGTTCTTTGCAGCTTTCGAAGTGTTGGTTTTTTGCATTAACACACCGGTCGGACCTTCTGCTCCTCGGGGACGTTGAAAATTCAACACCGGCTTGTGTTCCTTCGAGGCCGGCCTGGGTTTTTTGCAGTTTGCGTTGTATCGAGCTCTTAGTATATTGGTAAACTTTTTTATTATTAAAACACTGGCTTGTGTTCCTTCGAAGCCGGTCTTGCACTTGGGTTCGCTTATTTGCAGCTTGAAGCCTTGGAGCACACCGCTTTTGGAGCACTAGTACTTTGGAACATTGTTCAATATTGACTGATGACAATTCCCGGTTTTCGTTAACAAGAGGGGTACTCTCAAACTGGTTTTGAGAGTACAGTTAAGCATTTAAAAGTCTCGCATCAATTCCCGTTTATTGTGTCGATTACATAATGACCGATTGTAGGTAATTTATGCCACACTAAAAAATACTAAAAAAGCAACCGTTTGCGTTGGTTTTGAGAGAAAACAGAATACAAGTTCTCTCTCTTGTTAGTCCAATTATGGAAACAAGAATTCCGCCTGCCTGGCACCATAATTTTTTAAAACTGGTGCAAGTAAGTTTTCTCATTTTAAAACTCACAATACCGAGAACATATTCACGAAATATATCTTTTGGTGGACACTTGTCCGTTCGTACTTTTCAAATGTTTATGTACTTACTCTTAATATTAATATCTATAATTCATTTTTAAAAAATAAACTTAATAATATCGTATAATTTATTAAAAGGTAGGGTGAATAGGTATGTATAAAAGCAATCCACAAAGATACATTTGTTTACATTAATGCAAATTTTGAACAATAAACCCCTTAAGACATAATTAAGTATCTTTTCCCACTCCATAAAACTCTATATAAACTCATTTTCTGTCCACTTTTATAGTTAGTTATCTAGTATAAAATAGGGTACGAACATCAATGGTCTATTGAACTAAAGACTGGCACAATTAAGTTTTCTCGTTTTAAAACTCACAATACCGGGTTGTTAATTGAATCATGTAAACTGCCCAACTTTGTAGAATTAAAAAGCATTGAAGATATATGTCACACTGTATGTTCATATATAGAAATTTTATACTTAAATGAACATGGTAATCCAATAAATTCACAAATAATAGAATGCACGAAATCGGGTAGAGAACATATTCACGAAATATATCTTTTGGGGGACACTTGTCCGTTCGTACTTTTCAAATGTGTATGTCGCACGTGGGATAGCGAAACTTCTGATATGTGGATGGATAATATAGAACGCAACATTTGGTTTAATAGATCATGGTTGCATAATAGTGAACATAGACCGTTTAAGTGGATGACTGAAGAAGAATTTCACAAGGAAAGGACTCTCAACTTCACTAGATATTCAAAAGAACGTAACCCACATATACCTGAGGTGCATAATAGTGATTTTAAAGTTCCGGAGACGTATATGCCTGCAGACTGTAATCCGAATAACTGTTATGTACTTAACTACATTAAACGTGAGCCTATAAAAAGAAATCTGATAAATTACTGACAAATTACAAAAAGGTTTATTATAAATGTTTAGATTGTATACAATGTTGTAACAAAAAAAATAAAAGACTTTTATTAACAAGTGGTTTTATTAAAAAATGGTTGCAGTACAAATACAAAGTTTAATACAATATGTTGTATTATGCACATTATTAAACTTTAAGGTTAAGCAAATAAATAACCACGTAAACAATAAAAAATATGGCAAATATAACCAATACAAAGATCGCCACTGAGACGACAACTATACAGCTAACATTCGTTGGTGAGTCAGGCAGTTTGCAAATGTGCGGATCATGACCAATTGTTTGCCAGCTGGTCTCGATGTCTGATAATGAAATTTTACTTTGAATGATGAAGGTACACGTGTAACATTACTTAATGAAACACTGTAAACGTTTAGTCCATGCAGAACATTACTTTTTAAGTTGTGACGCGTTGGATCTTGGGAGAACACTAATGACCCGGAAATGGACTCCGACGGTCGTGCGATGTACATAACACCATCATAAACCGCGGTTAGCACTATTAAGAGTTTTATAGGTAAAGCACCCATGTTCGCAGCAGGAAGTAGACTAAAAGAACTCTTGATAGACTTCCCCCATTACGTTTAAACCCCACCCTTTAATTATCCCCACCATGAATTGATCCATATAAAAATAGGATCTTACCAATTGCAACATTAAGTGAGCTTAATCTATCAGTAAGCATTCAAGAAGTGCGTCACTATTTACATAAGTAAGTGCATTGTAAATTATATTACTATCTCTGTAAAATGGAAAATTTGGTTAAAGCGTTTGAAGTCGTCAAGAACGTTGCGAGTGGACGAGTATCAAATGCATCTTCATGTTCATCGTCATCATCGGACAGCAAAGCAAAATTGACACAGATCCTACCTTTATTAGAAGGGCGACTTTACTATTTGAATAAATCTAAATGTAAAGCGGTAACTATTGGATTGTGTCCCGTAGACCTTTTACCACGAGTGAGAATCTTCAGAATCAGGACTGGTTTAGTTACTTTTACGCTCGAGGAATGGCTTGATGTAGTTCAACAACAATCGCTTATAAAAAGTTTGTTGTACAGCAGTGAAATACCGACCAATCCAGTAACTATATCAACGTGTAAGACTATTATCGTCCAAAATATCGAAGGAAAGAATGTGTTGAGATTTCGCGAAAGTATTGATGGGTCGGAAGTGTGGTTGGGATTTGAAAGCGTCATTCAGCTTCTAGAACTACTTCCTCTGCTAGAAATTCGTTTGAAAATCCTTGTAGAGCAAGATTTTGTTCAATTTTATCAAGCTTTATTAAAAGGATCGAGTGTGTTAAGCGGGAATTCCACCAAAAACGTTAAACAAGTGTTATCTGCTTTACCACCGTCCGAGAACGTTGTGTGTGCTTTGGAACTAGTGGCATTTTACCCGGAAAGAAATCAGTGTGACATCGAATTGCAAAACGTTCTTGTATAAAGATGTGGATGTGTTATAGTTCACAATCGTGGCCTAAGGCTATTGATCTTAAAAGTGCAGTACAGAGAGTGCAGGAAGAGTTACGCGATCTACGCTTTGATGCCGATCACGAAGCAGTCTACGGATTGGGCAAATATTACACCGACGAAGAGTGTAAAGAAAGAGTTCTACAGTTTCAGAAAGAGGTAGACTTGTGTGAATCGTATTTAGAAGGAAATATCTGTATAGATTGCTTGTTGGATAAATTAAACAAGGAAGGTTTGGAATCATTTACGTCTACAATAGAAGAGTTTGTAGACAACAAAAATGAACAACCAAAAGAAACGCGTTACGATCAAGGAGGGGAATAATAAAATACATTTATTTACGTGAAATTACGCCTACAGACAAGCACGAATATCATTGTGGATGGAAAGTGTTGTAGATCGGTGTCGGTTTCAAAGACGTATCGAGAAATGTGGTGTAGTGTTAAATAGAATTTTAGATATAGAACATAGAAATAGAATTTATATTGATCGCTTTAGTAAGGTTTGATTGTAATGCATATTATAAGCTGGTTTTTTGTATCTTATATACTATAAATAAAATAACATATTGAGAAAAAAACGTATATTATATAACTTATTATAAAAATAAACATAAAACACACAAGGATATTTAGAATAATTGAAGCATGTTCTTGCACAGGTAAAGTAATGCATCTATACTACTTAATTTACTATATTACGTGCTGCTATATACGAGTTATGGGTGTTATCAAAGCCCAACCACTTGACTAGAACGCGATCCCGACTTTTTTTCAAGACCTGTTCCACTAAAAATATATCTGGATGTTTAGCTATCTGTAATTCCTCCGTGTAGAATCCGCCGCGAATTTCTTCACCTTTAACGTCTTCCAAAGTATACGTTGTAGGGTTTGTTAGTCGAACCTTTTTAATCTTAAAAATTTCTGTACTCCAGCTTGGAGTGTAGCCTTTTGCGAAAGCTTCCCGGTGCTTACTGATTCGCACGTGATCACCAACTTTAAATTTAGGACTTCGCGGATCTATGGTCTTTGGAAATTTAAAGACTGTCTGTAAAATTTTCTTAGCGTTTTTCCGACTAACATCAATAGGTTTAAATCCAGTGGTTCCATGTACTGTTGAGTTATACTTCGCAACTACTTGAGGTAATAACTGTAACCACTTATATGACACTTGCATTGAAAATTCTTTCCACATCTTATTTTTGAGGGTTCGATTTACACGTTCCACGGGGCTTGCTTTCATACTAGAGAACGTGCTGTAATGATTAATGTTGAAAGTTTGCATTAGCTTACGAAAATGCTGGTTGTAAAATTCCTTTCCCATATCCGTTTGTAAATTTTCCGGGGTACCTCCTGTTAAAGATAATAATTTTTTCATTGCTTTCGTGACGTCTTCACCGGTTTTTCGTTTCAGTGGACACGCCCAAACACGCTTGCTAAACATATTCAGCAATACTAAAATATATCGAAAACCTTTATTTATTTTAGCATAGGGAATCATTTCCACAAGATCTGCCATGTACAAATCGTTCAAGCCTTTTACGATTACGCGTCTTCTTCGAAATCGTTTACGAGCAGGTTTATGCAATTCTTCAATTATTTGACGTTTGATACTCATTTAGAAAATGCTGGAACACTAATAACAGCTTCAAAAATAAATATGTCCCTTGATCTAGGCTTCTTCGCCTTAAACTTATCCCCTTTCTTCAATGACACTCCGATGAGTGATTCGGCATCGTCTAACGTATCGTTTAAAAAGATTTGCGCATCTGTGGGATAGTATTTGATTTGTTTAATGCTACCTTTTGTTAGAGGAACGACATACTCGAAGTTGGTGGAGTTCAAAAGTGCATAACCGTTTTCATGATTGTATATTCCCATCATATACAACATTGTCTCGTAGTGCACATTAGACACGTCTTCTAAAAGGAATACTTTTGCACGAGCGTCGAGTTTAACTCGGACAGGAGTTTTGTGAAGATGTTTACCAAACTTATCCAGAGTCATCGTCTTGAGGTAATGATGATATATGGTGATATGGATGACTAATAACAGCTTCGAAGTAAAATGGGCCGGTTGCAGACGAATCAACCGCCGTACTTAGCGCTTTAATCTTATCGCCTTTTCTCAATCATTCCCACAAGGTCCGCCATGTACAAATCATTCAAGCCTTTTACGATTACGCGTCTTCTTCGAAATCGTTTACGAGCAGGTTTATGCAATTCTTCAATTATTTGACGTTTGATACTCATTTAGACAATGCTGGAACACTAATAACAGCTTCAAAAATAAATATGTCCTTTGATCCAGGCTTCTTCACCTTAAACTTATCCCCTTTCTTCAATGACACTCCGATGAGTGATTCGGCATCGTATAACGTATCGTTTATAAAGATTTGCGCATCTGTGGGATAGTATTTGATTTGTTTAATGATACCTTTTGTTAGAGGAACGACATACTCGAAGTTGGTGTAGTTCAAAAGTGCATAACCGTTTTCATAGTTGTTTATTCCCATCATATACAGCATTGTCTCGTAGTGCAAATTAGACACGTCTTCTAAAAAGAATACTTTCGCACGAGCGTCGAGTTTAACTCGGACAGGAGTTTTGTGAAGATGTTTACCGAACTTATCCAGAGTCATCGTCGTGAGGTAATGATGATATATGGTGATATGGATGACTAATAACAGCTTCGAAGTAAAATGGGACGGTTGTAGATGGATATAGCAAACCTTTCGCCTTAATCGTATCGCCTTTTCTCAAATGTCTCCCACTTAAGTGGACAGCAGAACCAACTAGCTCACCGTTTACAAACATATAGCATGGTGGTGAGCTGCGAACTTCTTGTACAATCCCTTCTGTAAACGGTATTGTGTATTCCCGTTGACTGTTGCTACCTTTCAAATTGTAATAGTCCGATAGGTCGGAAGGATCGTTCGATGCAGGTTCGGGATCCGCCCACATATACATCGTTGTTGTGTACCTTACATTTTGTATATCTTCTAATAGGAATATTTTTGCACGAGCGTCGAGTTTAACTCGGACAGGTGTTTTGTGAAGATGTTTACCGAACTAATCCAGAGTCATCGTCTTGAGGTAATGAGGATATATGGTGATATGGATGACTAATAACAGCTTCGAAGTAAAATGGACCGGTTGCAGACGGATCTATCGACGTACTTCTCACCGTAATCTTATCGCCTTGCTCAATCGTTTCCCAATTAAGTTGGTAGCAGCACCAACTCGTTTATCGTTTACAAACATAAAGCTTAGTGGTGAGCTGCAAACTGCTTGTACAATCCCTTCTGTAAACGGTATTGTGTATTCCCGTTTACTGTTGCTACCTCTCAAATTGTAATATTTCGGTGGACTTGTGTATACACCAGTTAATTTCCACCATTGTTAAGTCCACCCAGGCTCGGAGTCCGCCCATATATACATCATTGTTGTGTACCTTACATTTTGTATATCTTCTAATAGGTACACTTTCGAACGAGTGTCGAGTTTCACTCGGACAGGGGTTTTGTGAAGATGTTTACCGAATTTATTGAGCGTCATGATTGCACTAACGTTAGCAATATTATGAAACAGATCAATAGGCGTGTGATGATTTATTCGATAATTTTAGCAGCTCTCAATTCATCGATAATATATATGATTTCATTAGTGTGACCGGTATGACCAGCCGATTTTGAACTTAAAATGAGTCTCAATCTGTCCACTAATTTATTAGGATCTTTCCAAGGTATAAATTCCACCTGTTTATTATTATAGTTGAGAACGCGCATATCACCACCGCCACTTTTTGGTAATGTGCGAGTTTTCGATCGCGTGACCGGTGTAGTAGGTGTAGACTCGCTTCGGAATCTTGCCCCAGGAGTAGTTAGAAGGGGTCTAATTATATTTGAATATTTCTTTCCGGTTCCGTGTAGCTGTGCACCCTCAATGTAACCTCTTCTGGTAGCATTGGTACGTGTAAGAAGGTCCTTATACTTCTGCAAGTCTGATTGGGTATCCAATAGGTGCTTTTTTAAATACTAATTCGTAAAAACCAGGAGTGCCTGTATATTTAAAAATTGTGCCTGAGGGTTTCTTAATAATAAAGTCGTTCTCGTCAAAAGTGAGTACGGCGTCTCCGATTAGGTACTGGTGAGATTCCGGATGGAATCGTACTCCATAATGATGATCGAACTCGTTCTTAGTATCCTTGAACATGTTTTCCATATACATTTTAGCTCTACCAGAAAAGGTCTCATCTATGTAAGTTTGGAATTCCGTGCTGAACCCAACAGCAGCAAGTTGTTTTTTCAATTGATCCAATGTTGGGATCCCAGATTCTTCCAGGACTTCTGTTTCAAAAACCGAGATATCAGGTGAGGGAACGCTAGTAGTGCGCATTCTTTGGGCGATAGGTGATGGTTCGCGAGGCATACCTATTCGTCTTGCGGGTGGAAGTCGTTTATAAAATTTTTTTGTAGTCGAGGTAGGTATGGGAGAAGACACTTCCGTTTTTAAGGGTTCTTCTTTCGGAGTTAATAATTCCGTTTTAACTCCGGTTATAAACTCACGCAATGGTTGAGTGATAGGTTGATAGCGGCGTTGTAGTTCCACTTCTGACCGTGCAATTTCAGACTTGAGACTTTTGTATTTCTGTTTAACATGACGTCGTGCTTTAACCAAGTCTTCTGCTACACGCTTGTCCATGTTTACTAAAATGTTTAGTTCGTGTCTTCGGTATTTATGGTGAAGTAACAGTCGAAACCTTTTCGATAACGTCCCCCATTAAGTGGATAATCTTTGTCGATTACTAAAAAGCCATATTTCTCCTTCCAACAGTGTAAACACAAGTGTTTAAACGCTTCGAAAGTCATATCCCCGCTAACATGATCGTTAAATATGTGTTTTAAGTTAGTATTATCCTGCTTAAAAACGAATATGAGATTTGAATTATCTCTTACGAGTTGTTTAGGTATTGCAGAGTATGTCTGACATAAATAAAAACAATCGATGTGTTTATGTCTACCGAAGCAGAAATAATCACGTATGGTGCTTTGACTATCGCAAACTACATCGTGGAAGATAATAACTGAGTTTTGGTTTGCATCCTTAGGTGGTAATATAGTTTCAGAAGAATCGTATTCGAAATAACCGATGGGTAATGATCGAAACAGCTCGCGCAGATATGCGTATTTCGGTTGATAAAGAAATTTACTATAGACATATACGTTTTCGAAGCGTAATCCGTTTGGATGTTCTAGTAAACCTATCATTAGGTTGGTTTTACCACATCCGGAACTGCCTACTATTATACCGCGTTTGCATCCTGCCCCCAACAATACACTATGTTTAAAAACTTGCGGCGTCGGTGAACAATTATCCCGATTTATAATAGACAACCTCTGTCTCTGACGCACCAACTTTAACTGCTCCATGTAGGACACGTTGTGAAAGAGCGTATATGGGTAAAGGGTATAAATATATAAATATGTTGGAGCAAGCTTTCAGTCACTCTTCTCCTGTGATAGGAGTAATGTGTTATGAAACGTACTCTGAAAAAATCGGAGAATCGTCAATCAACTCGTAAGGGGAAGGGAGTGATCAACACTCTCATTAATAAGTTACCGTTAGAATTACATTTACCAGGGTATAACTACTGCGGACCTGGCACCCGTTTACATCAAAGGCTTGCTCGTGGAGACTAAGGAATAAACCCGTTGGATGAAGCTTGTAAAGAGCACGACATAGTCTATTCAAAAACTAACGGTGAACGTCATAAAGCTGATCGTATATTAGGACAGAAGGCGTGGACGAGGTTTCGTTCTAAGGACGCTCGTTTTGGAGAGAGAGCGGCTGCGCTTACTGTGGCCAGCATTATGTCTGGAAAAAGAAAATTAGGTATGGGTGGTCGACGATCTAAAGTGAATAGAAGGGGTATTTTAACATTCAACAACGCCATCAAATTAGCTAGAAAACGTATTGGTGGTAAAGTAAAAAGCTATCTTTAAAACGTTCTGCTCGTCTTGCCCTAGCGGCCTTGAAACGTAAACGTATCATTGCTCCCAAAGAGCGGATTATACCTATCCCTAAACAAGGTGGTTTCATACCGCTCATTCCTTTATTTGCCGCTCTCGGAGCTATAGGCTCCTTAGGAACGGGAGCAGCTGCGGTTGCCAAAGCAGTGAATGAAGCAAAAGCAGCAAAATCAGCTCTCGAAGAAACGAAACGACACAATAAACCGATGGAGCAAGCGCCTGTAGGAAAAGGATTATATTTGAAACCATACAAAAAAGAAAGCAATACAAAAAAGGATTAGGATTGTATTTACGACCTCCAAAAAAATACCCTTAAAGCTACCACACCGAGCACTGACCAATATCGATCTGTCAAAGTACGTAAACCAGTTAAAAATTCCACACTTCAGAGGTATTTTTATGCGAAACGGGTTACCGAAACGTATCCGTAAAAACGAATGTGGAATTGTGAATTTGGATGATACAGATGGGGAAGGTACGCATTGGACATCGTATGTTAAACGTGGTCGAAATATATTATACTTTGATAGTATTGGTCAGTTAAAACCCCCACTAGAACTCGTTCAGTACTTTAAAAGTGATGGTAGCTTAAACGTTATTAGTTACAACTACGATGCTTTTCAGAAGCTAAATTCGTACAATTGTGGACATTTAGCGCTGAACTTTTTATATGATAACACGCCTTAACATTTCCGCAGTCTTACTGGGAATGTTGAGATGTCTCAAACATTCATCTTCTCCGATAAAACTTCTGTTTTAACTTCTTCTTATAACCCTCCCATATATTTGGATGCTAAAAAACAATGGGTTATGCGTTTGACAAATTTCGAGACGTTTAATACAATTCCGAACGTAACGGATGAAAACAACGTGTTTAAAATTGGTGAAAGAATAATAAAGATACCTACAGGGTCATATGAGCTTGCTGATATAGCTCAATACATTAATTCTCAAGTAAACGGTGAGTCTGTTAACATCGAACCGAATCATAACACCCTAAAATCGATTATAAAAGCCGATCACGACATTGACTTTACAGTTGAACACTCTATCGGGACATTGTTAGGGTTTAAGAATAGAATCTTAAAAGCTAAGGAACGTCACATATCTGATTTTCCAGTTAAGATTATCAAGGTTAACTCGCTAATGATTGAATGTAATATAATAACAGGGACTTATATTAATGGCACACCGGCCCATGTGATACATCAATTCTTTCCCAGTGTCCCTCCTGGATTCAAAATAATAGAAACTCCTGAAACTTCACCCTATTTACCAATTAATGTCAACACTATTTCAAACATTACCCTTAAAATATTGGATCAAGACGGGGACTTGGTTAATTTCCAAGGGGAAACCGTGACGATAGGACTTCATTTGAAGAGCTTCGATGATGGTGCTCAAATATAACACTCCTCGATGTTGCACTGATCGATCTGGCTATAAAAGATCGTATACGAAGCGAAAAATGGTTAGTCAAGCATCGGTCACTACTCAATTGACAAGGGGCAACCGCTTATTTTTGCAAACCTTAGGTTTTATTATCCCAAAATGAATGTACTAAATGTAAACGAAAAAGTGCTCGTCGATAACTCGATAGTTGGAGCTGAATTTCACACTCACCAACCTTATACCATTCGTTTTGAGAATAATGACGAAATTCGAATACCTATTCAAGAGGATATGTCTACTTTGCCTTCGCGTAGTTATCTATATGTAGAAGGTACTGTACTGAAAGAAGATGGTAAACCATCAGTGAGTGGTAATTTTATAAACAATGGTATTGCATATCTTTTTAGTGAGATTCGGTACGAAATGAATGGAGTGGTGGATTCAGTAACAAAAGTTGGTCTAACAACCACCATGAAAGCTTACCTTTCCCACAATTCGAACGAAAGCGTTAAGTTACAAAACGCTGGTTGGTTTCCGGATGGTACCAGCACCTTGCTAGATAGTAAAGGTAATTTTTGCGCCTGCATACCTTTATCAACACTGTTGGGGATTTTTGAAGACTATGGAAAGATTATTATGAATATTCGTCAAGAATTGGTATTAATTAGAAGCAATTCGGATGTCGATGCTCTAATATCCACCGATGCTAATGAAAAGCTTAAGGTGAACTTGCAAAAAATATATTGGAAAGTTCCACATATTCAACCAGGATTGGCGGAAGAATTATCATTAACAAAATATATTGGGAAAAATATTGACACTCAAGTGGCATCTAGAAGCTGGGAAACTCATATTTATCCCGCTATACCGCAAACGGATAAGCATAGTTGGTCTATTAAAACATCGACCACTCTGGAAACTCCCCGTTACGTTATCATAGGGTTTCAAACCGATCGTGATGGCCAGTTGCAGAAAGATATGAGCACATTCGACACCTGCGATATTCAAAACGTGACGGTATTTTTAAATACGGAAAGGTATCCTTACGATCAATTAAATATTAATTATGCCGAAAATCGATTTGCTACTTTATACGAAATGTATGCTAACTTTCAACGATCGTACTATGACAAACCCAACAAACCACTACTGGCTCCTGATAGATTTAAGGCACTTACACCTCTAATCGTCATCGACTGTTCGCGACAGAAAGATTCCTTGCTAAGGAAAGCTGTCGTTCTTCGAGTTACTTTCGAAACTCACAAAAGCATTCCAGCGAACACTACTGCTTACTGTCTCATTTTGCACGATCGAGTATTTACGTATAACGCATTGACGAAGCAAATACGACAACTATATACGAAATCATTATATACATTTATTAGTATAGCAGTACGCATCGACCATGCTGTTTGTCGATGTTCAAGGTTTCAAGACTTCCGACACAGACTTTGTGCCCAAGGAATTAGCCGTGTTTGATAGACATCACGTGTCTCACTACGTCTTCAAACCTCCATTTACCTTTCGCAACTTACCTCTCAAGTTTCGTCAACAAGCTACTTGGTTAATGCATAATCATCATTGTCTTATGTTTTCCATAATTCTTCAACGCTTGACTCGGCAGGCGGACACCGTTTACGTGAAGGGGTCTGAAAAGAGCAACTACATTCCACGTTTCGTGTCACAACAGGTGGTGGAGCTAGAAGAGGAACCAGCTCTCCAAGCTATGCCTCCATCATACTTTTATCATCGTCATTCACTCTGCTATTGTGCACTAAGCAATATACTACTTACATAAAACTCATGTAATGGATTGTTCAGAATAAAGTTTTTTAAATTCTTTAATGGTTTTATTAAAAATAAAATATTAATTACAGCATTTATTCATTGTTACTACAAACTAATTTATCTTTGATACATGATTACTCACAATTAAACAAAATTTAACATTACACAGTTATTTACATTTAACAATTACTATCATTTACTTCCCTAGTCAGATAATACACCGGGACACTTGAGGCATACAGACGTGACGTCACAGTATAGCTATCTCTCTCACATGATTACTCACAATTAAATATATAACAATTACTATCATTTACTTCTCTAGTCAGATAATGCACCAAACCAGCAGGGAACCCGGCAGCAACATTGTCACGTGCACGTTGAGTTGCAGCACGCCATTGACTATATGATGTAAACCACTTACATTTGAAAAGAACAAAATCACATTTATCAGGCAACAAGTTAATAGTATGACGATGTTGGAACAAACCATGTTCTGTACATCCATAATTTTTCATATTTATGAGGTTACCATTTTTTAACAAATAATGGACTTCTATACCTGCACAGGAAGTGTATCGAAAATCATCTTGACTTCGTATAGCTACAGTATCCGGAAGTCTAGCTCTTCCGATTAACAACCCAGTATTGTGAGTCTTATAACGAGAAAACACAATTTCACCATTATCTGTGGTTTCAAGTGCCCAATGATGTTGCCAGCCCACTTTGATTGAACACATTTCGATTGTCACTGAGCAATACGTTACGTTCAACGCTTTTAAGCTACATCCCTACCACTTTTGATGATTCCCACCCGGATTTTATAGACTAGGGAAGTTTACATAATTATTTATATACAGCAGACAAAATTAATACAACATAATACAACATTTAGTTATATTGAATTTATATACAGTAGACAAACATCAACACACGTTTATATAATTATTTATATATACAGTAGACAAACATTGACACACGCTTTTAACACGTTACAGTTATTTTATTAATAATAAAATTAAATAGAAATTAAATAAAAACAAAATTACAATTCATTCTCTAGCAATTCTATTAATCGACTTAAATCTTGTCTTTGTAAATCGTCATCAATAATTTCCATAAGCATATCTAGATTTTCATTTACCATTTCTGGAACAATATCAACGTGCCCCCAAGCTAAGGTTTTTGTGGTGCCAGGAATCAAATACCGTTTATCATCTACGGCGGAAAGTTCAATCTTGTTTTTCATTTCCGTATATATGTTATGACGTTCTGTCTTAAAGATAAACATTTTACAGAAAATAACGCTGACTTTATTCTCAACGATATTTTCATAATCTTCACGCTTTAATACATTGTCTATAAAAAAATTTTTTATTCCTTTCGCTTTTTTACACACATCATTTATCGTTTCGCAACAATATGCTTTCGCGCTAGCACCCCAAAAACCTCTTAGGGGAATGCCTATATATTCATCTTTAAATTTACCAAGCACCGATTGATTTGGTGGAATTCCGTGCAAGTTATCATTTTTAAAATTTGAAGTATCAAATCTATCCAAGTGCAGTTTCATGTCTTCATAAAAGTTTTCCGTGAATACCTCAATTATTAAACTGTCTGTGTCCGTATAAAGTAAGGAAACTCGATCGCCATACAAACGTTTTAGAAAATTATAGTAAAAATCATACATCACAGTTTTCGAAATGTCTAAAATACTAAAACCAACATAAACCGGTTTGTCATAAAGCACTAAAACTCGTTCCATCTCCACGGCTACCAAGTTCTCCGTAAAAACAGCAGCACTTTTAAAATTAGCTTTAGCAATATAGGATTCGGCACCACGTTTCTTTCCAAAATTTTCAAAATGAGACAATAACTTTGTCCACTCTGTTCTCAACATTCTCCATCGTCTTACCAAAGACACTGTTATTCATTAATTTAAAAAAGTCTTTTTCAAAACTGTTTTTGGCTAGGTTTCGTAAACGGGTATTTAAATCTATATAAGACCTCAACCAAGGCGATTGATCAAATTTTAGAATCCTATGAATTTTTGTTAATACTAAACCGTGTTCCAAACACTGTTTTAGATTACGATAATGAATTACGTACTTGGATTTATTATACAAATTGGGGATGAGTTTTTGTTGTTTTTTTCCCGGTGGAGCCATTATCTCTGGACAAAAGAGAAATTCATTCTGCGCATGATGTAAATTTTCACTAATTTTCAAATCCACTTCCAGGACAAAACCTTGGGGGGATTTGTCTGTAATTTGCATGACGTTGAAATCTTCAATTTCTCGCTCTGACAGCCACGTAAAGTTACCACGAGGTAAGAATTGTCGCATGGCAAATCCGTAAAGATTCGTGGCATCTAGATACATTATGAAGGAGCTGGATCGTAAGGGATCATAATTTTGAAGAAATTTGTTATTTGCAATAGCTTTACGTCCAACACACACGCTCATCCCTCCTCGTATTCCTTTTTTAAAAAAGTGTAACATGTCAATATCAGTTAACAACTCAATCTCTACACCCGTATGTTTTAACATAGCCTCCCAACTCAAACCCGGTGCCATGAAATATTGTGCCGGATCAAGATTATAGTATTCAAGACACACCGATCGAAAATTCTCAAAAATATCCGTCAATAGTAACACATCACACGTTAGGTATATATCAGAATATTCACCCAACGTTTTACATTCAAATAACTTCCACACATTGGACGCGCGTTTATAATCTTCTTCGCTTACATTTTCATTTCGGAGTTGATCATAAAAATTGTCACGAGTCGGTAGTTGCGTTTCATCTAATTTTGAAAAGTCGTCAACATACGCATAAGGAAAAACACCTTTTTTTCGCATTTGTCGAAACAGTTTACCAGAACCAAATCTTCTTCTAATTTCTACACACTGTTCATCGGATAAATTTCTTCCTAATTTGTCTAAACTCGAACTCATAAATTTAAAACTGTCCAGAAACCTTAAACGAAAAAACACTTTCTGCAATTTATCTTTGGCATCTCTTACCTCATAAACTTGCACGACTTTATTAAACGAAATGTATTTTTCTTTGTTTTGCGCAATGACTTGTATCTCCTCTTTTTCTAAGGCTAACTGTTTGATCAACAAATGCGAATCGTATCCACTCAAATTATGAAAAAAAATGGGTATGAACTTTGGAATTTGATAATGAAGATTGCAAGTTATATGGGCAGCCCCGCGAAAGCTACCACTAACGTGGCAGTGGTCTCTAACTTTAACATCGTTTTCAACCGACCCTTTAGATATATGGCAGGTGGTAGCAGCTTGAAATTCGATTTCTTCCTCCCCCGTTAAAGCCAAAGGTTGTTTTGGTTTTAGATAATCGTGATGAATACGTTTAACTTCCTCATCTAATTTTCTAGTGAACTCCTTTGCAGCATCATCCCCCCTGTAAATATAAAATTTCGAAAGCGAGTCATCTAAGGAACATTTTATATAAAACGAAATAGAATACGGGATATAGTGCTGTGTGCGAACGGTAAATGCTTGGCCATCATCAGGCACCGTAGTATGAACAGGCACTAACATTGACTCAAAATCGCAATATATGACAAACGGTAATTTTAACTGCTTAGACAAATTTTTGAACTACAAAATATTCTCCGGAATTTCTTTTCCTACCTTATCTTTAATCAAACCAGTGCTTGGTAATTTAGCATAAACATGATTACAATCATTTTGCGTGTGTCTCATTAATTTTCCAGGCGTGGCGAAATATTGCAAACAACCATCACAAAAATATTTAGTTCCATGGTGCTTGTTAATTTGTTTGTGCAATAACCTAGAAAAATTCTTAATCCAACAATAATGCCTATTTCCGTGATCGTCTTCTACCAATAAGAGATTTACATGTACTTCTCTTTTAATTTTCGAAAAATACAAAGGTCCAACTACCTCATACTTTAGAACGTTATTCTCAAAAATCTTTTCCAAACCGTAAACGTTCACGGAAATTCGAGGATTATCGTTCAAAAACTTTTACCGGAAACTCCACATTCGTCAAGTTCAATACCTCGTTGGGGTCCGGATACGAGTTGCATCTGTGAACACTTCCGTTAGGGGGCACAAGAGCGGATACCAAACTCCAAGCGAAGCATCATTCATCATTATTCTGCACGTTAATGACAGCTACCTTTGTTCGCATCTGCGGGGGTAGGGGGATGTAAGAAGAAGCAAGTAGAGGGTTAAACTTATTAACGTTTACTTCTAAAAACAGCAATCTGACTAACGTCCAACCTGGAAACATAAAAAACACATAAGTTTTTCGCTTCCACACCGTTTTAAATGTCATACCTGATTCTCGCTCTGCAAATTCCTCAGACTTAGTTGCCAATATTTCAGTGATATTTTCGTAATATCCCTCTAGATCAGAACCTGGACTGATAACAGAATTCTTTGTGTTGAAGGACTTGATATCTTCCAAACCCTTGGCTTCGAGAACGTAATATCCAAATAACTCCACATTTACCTTTATCGAGGTATGCTTGTTCACCTCATTACTTAGAACTTTGAACACCTTAGATTTAATATCCTCCATAAACTCCGACGTATCCACATGACGTTCATTAGTGGAGACTCTGTAGCTAGCAATACGAGACTTGAATGCAGACTCCATAACAGCTATCCCCTCTTCCCCATCTAATGCTCGGGCAGCTTTTTCCTTGTGATCATTAGTTTGCGTATGCGCTGCATAGCTGGAACGCAGCATATTTTCCCTGCACGGCCCACAGAAGACCAGATCTGAAAGATATCATACTCAGCACAAACAAATTCCAAAGACTATTTATCAAAAAACCTTACCTGCAGGTGAAACCATTCGTGCTCGTTTTGGAGCTGGACCTTCCCCAGTGTTACCCTTGCAATATTTTTGTAGGTGGCGTTTAAGAGCATCCTTTCTCGAAAAGGATTTAAGGCACTTTTCACAATTCATCTAACACATATGGATAGTTACTCGACGAGAAAGTGCATCAACACACACACACACACACACACACACACACCAACCTTTACATTCATTCCTCTAACTCTCTAAAAACTTTCAAACCCTTTTTCCACTCTTTCATACACTTTTCATGCAAATCTCTCCTTAGATACTCATGCACATCATCAAACCAAACATTCTCAAATTGCCATTCATACTTCTTCGCTACCTCTCTCAGCTCTCTGATCTTGTTACGGGTCTTAAGGATCTTTGCTCTGCGTTGTTTTCTTTTAATGTTGTCCAAAGTTGCTTGGTCGAGCGCGCCTTCCTCGACCAAGCCAGAGCAGGATCCTACACCTTTCCAGCTGGCAGGGGTAGCGGGCCACTTTCGCTTCCATTCCTCATCATCGTCACCTTCATCCACCCCTATTTTGGATGTGGACGAACGGGGCGATACCGCTCTGTTCTCAACATCCATTTTGGATGTTGAAGGACGGGGCGATAGCTCTCTTTCTTGCACCACATCCAAACCGGGAGGCGTCGGCGAAGATGCAAGTGACGAAATTGGTGACCACGACACCGGAGGAACGGCGACAGGCACAACCATATCCTGATATAATGACGGATCGTTCACATCAATGATCTGCGTACACTCTCGCATTTGGACTTCGTCCGGAAGAGGTGACGAAGGAAGTCCACATTCATTCCTTTTATGTTCATCCATCACATTCTCCATATTTTCAAGCAAAAAGCAATCCAAACATACTTGTTCTACTTCACAAACAAAACAATTATTCTCAACACACTCAAAATCACTTAAAACAATCCTTTCAAACACTTAGAAATAACACATAAAATAAAGGTGCAGTTGTCTGACTTTACTTTATAAAGGATAGTGTAGGAATGTGGTTTACGATTATAAGTCTATACAGAAGTAAGGGTCGTGGTTTAGTGGGTGGTCAAGTACAGAGAAGTGTGGTTCGGAGTGGGGGAAGAACAGAGCTAGATACCACTTGGAACGTCGCGTGTTCTTTAAAATTCCCAGAATTCTGCAAGTGCGATGTACAGCATTTGTAATGGCCTACTGTAGGCTATACGAGAACGAAAGTCAGTCAATACACGTTCACTTCCGCTCCACATTGAGATGTAAAAACATCTGATTAAAGGTATCTCGTATTAAATCATAACCATTTAATATTATCTATATTATCGAATTATACCTATTCATCCTACCTTTTAATAAATTATACGATATTGTTGAGTTTATTTTTAAAATGAATTATAAACATACTTTTTGTCTTGTGTATTTTTCAGGTTATGTATTATTAATCTAAATAAATTATTTATAACTTTTTGTGAATTTTTATTATAAGCAAAGAGAGAAGGGAAGTGGCTTCTAAATGGGAGGGGCTTGGAGAGGGGGAGTGACTTCTAAATGGGAGGGGCTTAAAAAGTGAAAGGAGGTCAAACGAGAGGTCAAGGTTGTGTGGCTCCACTAAGCCCATTTGTTATCTACTCATACGAATTACCTTACCCTGTTCTGAATGACTGCTTTGTATAAATTGTGCATTGTTGGTAAATGCTCTCTGAACTAAAATATTCATATATGAGAGAAATGTTATATAAGTTAATACAGCCCTATAACTATCATTTATTGAGCTATACAAAGAGATTTATATCTACGCTAAACTAAAGATTAATAGAAGTATTGCATTCCTGATATCATAAGATAACAATAAAACACATGATTATTCTTAGACTAAGGTCTAATTTAGGTAGTCAAATTGTAGGTAATCGAATTGTAGGTACATATCATGATATGATATCATACAATTATATTCTAGTAAGAATTGTAATAAAGTCGCTGCGATAAATAACAACATTCTTTATCACGATCATCTATCATTATCATAATCATCTAATGTCATGCAGAGTCAGCAGCTAGCTCCTAAGTTCGTATATGCGAGAATCGGTATTATATAACACACATCAGTCTACATTCATTGTTCTAATATTGATAGGAACTTTCTAGAATCTATAAAGTTGTACTACATATATTCAACTAATTTGAATACAACAACAAAATAGAAAAGTATACTTGAGTAACATTTAACATAACATTTTGGTAACACAACTTGGTAACATTTTGTATAACCATTATCTTTTATTCTATAATACCTTCTTCTTTAAGCTCAGAAATAATTGAAATAATCTCATCCTAGTTTTCTAAACTACTGCTACCCCTCTGTTTTAAGGTATACAGTAGACGAAGCCTACCGACAACTTGATTCCAATACGGCGTTTTGTTTTTGGAATTTGAAATTGGTAGCTTGAGGTTAGAGCCTACGAATACATTTTTAGGACAGAACGTAGGGAGCAGAGTAAGTACAAAACAACATACTTTCATACAAGAACGTTTATTGATACGAGTAGTTTCGACGTTACTTAAAACATAATACATAACTTATATATAATATATATTAAAATAGTACATCTCGTATACACTAATAATGGTACTACATACCCAACTATAAAGTAAACATGGTAAGTATAACAGCAGTTTAAAAGAATAGATAGTAAATATAACTATATCTAATTATTTTGTACTGATATAAAAAGCCGCAGATCGACTGATGTTACGGGCCTCATGTAGTAATAATATCTGTATATAGTTTTCAAATTGTTATATCTTTTACACGTTTCACTGTGTTATCAATTATTTTGTAAAGTTATAACATGTATTATATTATTCGTAAATAATAGATGTAATATGATTTATTTCTTTTCTTTTTATTTCTGTAATTTAAGGTAAAAATAAAAATGTAAATAAAACGTATCAAGATGATGCAGGAACTCAAAAGGATCATCTACCAGAACGTTTGCTGCGCGAGAGAGGTAAAGAAATAACAAACATATATAGAATGTATATTGTTTATTTTATCATATTACATATAAATAGCAATACAATGTCATCTTACATAGTACAAATTAAATATTTACTTATTTTATGATTTTTCTCGCTTTAAGCTCTGCGATGACTGAAATTATTTCATTTTCGTTTTCGTTTTCGACACTGCTGCTAAGAGCTTTCTTTACAGCATACAACAGACAAAGTCTGTCCACTAGTTGATCGGGTGTACTCTGACGTATACAATCCGGTTTCATCTTGTTTAACTGCTTTATCATCGTGAAAGTAGGCTAATTTCTTACGTATAGCATTACGGGCGTTTAGTATTTTATTATTATTTTCTCCTTTATTGACTTCTGTAGTTGTCATAGCGGTTTCATGAACGGTGGTGTCACTGTGTCGACGTTTTAGATTCACGTCTTTAATTATTACACTATTGCTAGGTGAAGTCTTATTATCATCATCTAGGGTACTATGAACAAGTTTCAAATGATTTCTGTAGTTATCGAGACGTGTAAAATACTTTAAACAAATAGAACACTGAACTTTGTTTCCACGGTGTATATTCATATGACGTGCAAACCCGGAGCGTCGAATGCTCAGACCGCATACATCACACTCACGTCGCCGTTCCATCTTGACTAATGATTGAACATGAACTCCTATTTATATATCACGTTCCGTTTAACTTAATTAACCCTGGCTATCACCCTTCACCCTTCACCCTACGCCCTTCACCCTTCTCCCTTTATCCTTCACCCTTCTCCCTTCACCCTTCAGGATCAACTGATGTTACGGGCCTCTTGTAGTAATAATATCTGTATATAGTTTTCAAAATAATTTTTTCTTTATATAGTTTAATAATGTTTGTATATTCTTCACTATGTATTTATATTAATCGTATGTAATAGATGTAATAGTTCACCCTTCAGTTTCAATAAAAAGTAAAATATTTATCTGTTTTATTTCTCCAGGTTAAGTCTTCAAGGTTCTCATAACTATAGATATTGAAAGAGGAAATCACGTAGAGTTTCAAAGTTATAAAGACGTATTACAAAACATATGACATATGTTATAGATATATATTTCGGAGGTGCTGAAAATAATTACAAATTAATATTAATCATACGAGTTTACTATATTCAACGATGAATATCCTACAAGAGTATATAGTATATTATTACATATTACGTATTTCGAAACCATTGAAAATGGATGATATATTGTAAAATAACGTTAAATATGAGTTTACTATAGATACGACGAATATATACATGGAGCAAAATTATACACAGTAAGAAGGCATATGTAGAAATCGTTTACAAGGGTAGTAGATATAACGAAAAAGGTTAAGAATCAGTTCAAAACTACATTACGTCTAGAAAAGTAGAAAAAATTGGGGTTAGAATTGTTGAATATTTGCATTTTCACCATATATTATAGGTTTAATTTTTTATCTCTAATTTTATATAAGGTGTTTTGTATAGATCAGGAGTCTCACGATAATTTATTGTCATATACTGCCTTTGAATATTCTAAAACAGATAAAGCTATCCATGTTAGGAATTTTTAAATAACGAAATTTTTATTGAATCAGCTAAATAGATAGTGTACTTATAAGTGAATCTCTAAATAACGAATGCGCTAACAGTACCCCTGCATTAATATACATGACGTTTCATCGTGTTTTTTCAAAACAAATTTCATTGTAAAAGAATAAGAATAATTTCAATTTTATTTATCAGGCGATATACATTATATTATTTTCATATATTAGTACACAAAGTTATCGTTTCATGTCTATATGGTGTAAAGCAATAAGAACACATATGTAGAAACAGTTTACAAGGTAGTAGATATAACGAAAAAGGCTAAAATCTGTTCAAAACTACGATATGTCTAGAAACTAGAAAATTAGAGAATTGTAGCATACGCTTGTTAAAGAACCGGTAACAACTCATTACTATAGATACGATGAATATCCTACAAGAGTATATAGTATATTATTACATATCTGCGTATTTCGAAGCTATTGAAAATGTTTGATATATTGTTAAATAGCATTTAAATATGGCGACGAACTTATTTCTTTTAAACTGACGACAACTCATCATACAAAACATACTGTATTTATGTATTACCTTTCTCTGCTGATATGTTTTCTACAGTGTGTTTTTAAATATTATACCCCGTTCTCTCAAGAATGCATATAATTCTCGAAATATCTGTTTATTATTTTACTTAGCACATATAACCTACTAAGTATGTCCTAATGGTAAAACTGTAATTGACGAGATCTAATATCATAGTAATATTATAACAGATTAGGTGACCTAACAAACTCTTTAAAGAAATGTTTATTTACATGTATGAGATAGTATTTAACATAATGTCCTTACATACTGGGTTACGATAGAGAGGGATAATCATACGAGTTGCTGAAATGTATGATATATTGTAAAATAACGTTTAAATAAGAGTTTACTTTAGATGCTACGAATATCTATATGGTGTATAAACAATAAGAACGTATATGTAGAAATCGCTTACAGGGGTAGTAGATATAACGAAAAGGGTTAAAATCTGTTCAAAATTACATTACGTCTAGAAAACTAGAAAATTAGATAATTGTAGCATACGCATGTTAAATGTACCTATTCTTTCACCTCGTCTGTAGTAGATATAATGAAAAAGGATAAAAATCTGTAGTATAGGGTTTATGCTTATACTCAGGCTCGTAATCGTATCGTATCGTATCGATGCTTACATAGTATAATTATTTTCTCAACGTAGGATATATCGATATTTTTCTAGTTTGATTAAATCCTATAAGTTATATTCATTTCACCCTTTTTTTAATTCTGTTAAGACATTTATAATAATCATAGGGAGCCTGGTATGGGCATAAACCGATTGCACCTATTCTTTCACCTCGTCATTAGTTAGACTCGAACTTTATGATTTCATATATGAAGAATACGTTTAGTGATGAATACTCTGTGTTCTAGAATACTTGTATAGGGGCTAGGAAGCTTGATTTGAATACTACAATCTTGATCACGTGGTTGGAGTGTACTGATACCTCGATTGTGTGCATAGAAGTATAATGAGTACCCGTTATCGTATATTCAAATTAGTTGAATATATGTAGTACAACTTTATAGATTCTAGAAAGTTCCTATCAATATTAGAACAATGAATGTAGACTGATGTGTGTTATATAATACCGATTCTCGCATATACGAACTTAAGAGCTAGATGCTGACTCTGCATGACATTAGATGATTATGATAATGATAGATGATCGTGATAAAGAATGTTGTTATTTATAGCAGCGACTTTATTACAATTCTTACTAGAATATAATTGTATGATATCATATCATGATATGTACCTACAATTCGATTACCTACAATTTGACTACCTAAATTAGACCTTAGTCTAAGAATAATCATGTGTTTTATTGTTATCTTATGATATCAGGAATGCAATACTTCTATTAATCTTTAGTTTAGCGTAGATATAAATCTCTTTGTATAGCTCAATAAATGATGGTTATAGGGCTGTATTAACTTATATAACATTTCTCTCATATATGAATATTTTAGTTCAGAGAGCATTTACCAACAATGCACAATTTATACAAAGCAGTCATTCAGAACAGGGTAAGATAATTCGTATGATCTATTAAATTTAAAATAGTAATCTGCTGTTCAACTTGATTTAATTTTCGTAAATGTCTAAATATTACAAACATACAAACAAAATAGACTTAAGTAAGAAACAAAACGTATACATTACATATCTAAAATTGTACAACATATTGATAGGGTAGGTGAATTGCAGGCATTTAGCAGGCCCGTGTTTCTAGCTGTGGATCCATAGGCTAGAAGAAGAATCAGAAAAAAGTATTAGGCAATGTTCATTGAATAGACTACCTGTTACATTTCATACCTTATTCGTTTTGATAAACATACAGTCAGCATACGGTTGATATCTTTCTGTCTTTACTTTACTTAGGTAAACCAATCCTAGAGACAGAGTTTTATTAGCTATCTTTTGGTTGAGATCGATCACTTTACCTTCAGTAAGTTTGTCGGCGAATCTTTTGGGTAGATATGTTATATGTTTTTCAGCGACTATGAACACAGCTCTGCGTCCGTCCCTGCAGGTGATAATTTTGACCTCTGATATCTTTGCTACTTCCTTCACTTTGTATTCGTGCAATTTCTTGACGGGTTTTGCTGTTCCGGCTGATTGGTTCAATTCGTTTAAAAATTTAATTTCTTACTGTAAGCAATCGTAAAACATTTACATATCAGGCACTTTTAAAATATAAGCAAATGAAGATAAAACATACCTGCTTGATATATTTCAAATAGATTTGCAGGATATAGAATTATCAAACGTTGATAATTTCGCGTCTTCGACTTCCTTGATACAGTAACCTGTTGGAATAAAAAACTATGTGGGTTTCACGCAGATAGAAACCACAGTCAGTCTATAACAAATTTCAAAATGATTAGTTTTCATAAAATAATTAAAAATAGAAGCAACTTACTCGATGAATTTCAGATAAGGAAAATTAATGTTTCTCAAAGATACGAAATTGTAGACGGTCTAAATTGAAGTTATTCTATAAACAATCGTAAATCAACAGTTTTTAAAATATAAGCAAAAATAAAACATACCTGATTTTAATATTGCACTAGATGTAACTTGATGTATCTTGATGATTCGAAGAACACTTTTGGAATGATTGTGAAACAGAACTTTCTGGGTTTTTATACTAGTTTTCGACGTTTGCGTAATTAGTACGTAATGAACATTATTATTTTTAAAATAACACAAAGAAATCTGTTAGTTATTATAAAAACACTTTGTCTTAAGTAACAATAATAATAAATTATTGTTTTAAAAAGTTTAAGAATTTTAAAAATAACGAATTTTTATTGAATCAGCTAAATAGATAGTGTACTTAACCCGTATTTAAATTTTCTACACATCTAACTTATACGGATTAACACAAGGGTGAGTAATTGTCATTTAAAACAATAATTTATGCCGCTTTTAAGATGATGATCTCTTAACAAATTATTTAGAAAATCTAAATTCCTTTCAGTCATTTGTAAGAACGTTTGTTTATTTATGGTTGAAAGCAGTTTTAAAGAATGTCGAAAACAACACGACTAATTAGTTTGTACGTATTTTCATGCAAAAACATTTAGTTTGAAAGTAGCTTCTTAAACAGTTTTAGCTACAGAAAATGTTTTTGAATTTTAAAAATAATGCTCTACAGTATTCTATATTCTTAAAAGTTTCATTTAAATAAATTTTTATGAAATCATAACGAACGATGCTAATTGTTTTCTTTCAAATTAGAATTTGCTTTACTTGTAAACCGTATTTTAAATGTTTATGACGTATATTTAAACAGGTCAAAATGCAACAGAGATAATCCGACAGGTGATTGACAGTAACTTTTAGAGTTACTTTGTATAGTTGAAAATAAAGTTTTATTATTACGTTTCTACATGTTAAATTGTTTTCGCAGAATTACATGATGACCTATAGATCTATATTTAAATATCAAATAGGAATGACAACATAAGATTTATTTTAAAATAAATTTATGAGAGAGAGATGAGAGATGACAAATAATATATAAAAATGAGATGTACAGAATGAGATATCAGTTATGTAAATGAGAAATGAGATATGTTAATGATACCGTGAATTAATTTAATTCGAGCATGCATATGAGAAATGATAAATGTAATTAAATTAATTTAATTCGCGCATGCATATGAGAAATCATATATGTAAATGAGAGAGGAGATATGTAAATGATACAGTGAATTAATTTAATTAGAATAATTAATTTAATTCGCGCATGCATATGAGAAATCGTATATGTAAATGAGAGAGGAATATGTAAATGATACCGTGAATTAATTTAATTAGATCAATAATTTAATTCGCGCATTTAATTAGACCACGCCCCATTTGAATATTAATTAGATCGCGGGTCATTTGCATAAAAAGGGTGGGGGTCATCTCAACTGTCCCAATACCTACTAATAATAATGTCAATCGGATCATAACATGTAATTATAATTGAATATAATCACGTTTGATTCATAATTAGTAATGCCTTTTTTCAAAATAACTTTAAGCGAATGGTAGGCGTGTTTAAAGAGAATACATAATATAGTCAGTGGCGGCTCGTGGATTTTTCAGAGGGTGGTCACAAAGGCTTAAATTAAAGACCGTAAAAAACTTACCTTTTATTTAAAGGTAAAGTCTCTTTGACGATCTCCTGAACACCTTTATCTTTACCACTCGTCACTGATACACCATCATAACTTTGGGTAATTAATTTTGATCTGTCCGAAAGGGATTTTAATATGATTTGCAATTCATCCAACAATGTTTTTGATAATATTTCAGTTGTGTAGCCACCCGGTTTAATAAAGGTCCAAAGACGTTCACAAATTGTTCCACTAACAACATAGCGAATTATAATAACCATTTGCTGCTGAATAGAAACGTCTGTTGTTTCGTCGGCTTCTAAAGCCACAAAATTTTGCAAATTAACCTTTTTTATTAGTTCGTGTCTATAAACTTCCAGCATACATCCAATAATTCGTTGTGAATGGTTTTGAAACTGTTTTTAAATACTTGAGATTCTTCTCTTTTTCAAGAACAGAATCTATAGTCCAAGAGCTGACGACTAAAAAGTGTAAGAGTTTTGTAAAAGCTAATATTTTAATATTATTTCAATATTATAGTCCAAGAGCTGGCGACCAAAAAGTGTAAGAGCTAATATTTTAATATTAGCTTATATTTAGGGTGTAAATAAATATCCTACACAAAAGAAACTCGGATATGAGGACACTCGCCGACAGCGCAGTTTGAAAGTTGTAACAAGAAGTAGTGCCATCTAAGTGTTTTTTAAAAGATGAAAATTGATTACTAAACAGTTTATGTAATAAAAAACTGGAAAACAGTCGTTAGAGAGCGTAATGATCGAACGCGTTGCTAGAATTAACGACTGCTTCTAACGACTGCTGACTAGCTCGGTTCTATCAAAATGCAGTCTGACTGTTTTTTAAGAAACTATATTCAATAAATTAACTCTGTACCAAATTTCAGCTTTTTCAAATCACTTCTTGACCTCATTTTGAAGACATGCGACCACCGCATTGATGCTGATGCAACGCGTTCGATCATTACGCTGTCTAACGACTGTTTTCCATTTTTTTATTACATAAACTGCTTAGTGTTTAATTTCCAGCTTTTAAAAAACACTTAGACGACACTACTTCTTGTTACAACTTTCAAACGGCGCTGACGGCGAGTGTCCCCCATATCCGAGTTTCTTTTGTGTAGGATATTTTTTACACCCTAAATATAAGCTAATATTAAAATATTAGCCTTTACAAAACTCTTACACTTTTTGGTCGCCAGCTCTCGGGCTACTAATTCCGCAGCAAACCAATATATATACCTGGGCTTCTCGTCATGACCTCGCAAGGCTAATTAGGAAGCTCCACAAAACTTTATATACATGATTACACGACGCAAAATGTGACGATTTCTATTAATAAACAAATAACAAATAAACACACCACAATCATATTAAATTAAAACCTAGATTAAAATTAAAAACTAAAAAAAACGACCAAACTATTTTGCGGTATTTTGCAATAAAATAAACAATACCAATACGGTGTGACCTATAAGTTATAGTATCGTAGATTGCAACGGGAATTCCCGCACGTGAACACCAGCGCTTAAACATATCTGCGGTCTGCGTTGGAGACACCAAGATTTGCGCCCCTGGTCGGCTTAAATAGGGGAATTTTACTTCACGAAAGAATGTCGAACGTCGTAAATTGAAACACGTTTGTGGACTCATTCTTGTGTGCCCCGGAACTTTGATATAGTTTGGCGAGTGGATGGTGGACGGGAAATTAGTTTTGCTTTTAGTTTTTCAAAACCGATAATAAAATTACAAAAAAAAATGTAAAATTATAATAGCGTCGTATATTTCTTCGTGACATGCATAGTAGTAGATAAAAATTGAGAGTTCTGAACCCACCCCCCACTCCTGACATTGACCTTGAACCTATCTCTCTCTCTAACACATGGTGACCTTAAATCTATCTCTATCACCTAAACGTGGCAACACCGCATTCTCAAGGTCAACAATATGGCAACACCGCATTCTCAAGGTCAACAATATGGCAACACCGCATTCTCAAAGTCATCAATATGGCAACAATGTTGTGACCTTGAACTCAAGGCCACTCTTCAAGGTTATCAATATGGCAAAAATGCATTCAAGGCCACGCAGGTAACTAAATAAGGTATATTCAAGGTCAGCAAACACCATTCAAGGTCAAGCTGTAGATATATATAGCAGGTTGCATGTATTTAAAATTCAAAATGTGTGTAGAAGCGAGCTTACAGAATACGTGCTTGACAGAACGAGTGTTATCATTTCGTAATTGGAAGGGTATACAAGCTCCAAAATCTTTAGCTGAGGCCGGATTTGTCTACACGGAGCGTGAAGATAGAGTAGAATGTTTTTATTGCCGAGTGAACATTTTCAAATGGGAACCGTCGGATAGTCCAATCCTAGAACATCTGAAATGGTCACCACATTGCGTGTTTGCAAACGTGTTAGCACCCATAAACGTTGAAAGTGGTAGAGACGTTTGCGGTTAAAAGTAACCAGATACAACATAAAATATAACGCGAGGGAACAGGGAAGATGTTACCAATCAAGGCAGTAATATTATTGGCAACCTTGTACGAGGGGGTAGTGTACGTTGCAAAACTTCCAGACACAACAGCAGCCTTTATTTCATACGACTTCAATACGAGCGTTTAAAAAATTGAAGAAAATTGAAAAATCAGCGCTCTAGCTCTCAAGATTAACGAAGGGCAAGATTTCGATTGCTCGATTTGATAGGTAGAGATAAATGAAGGTCGTCACGGGTATGCTGTTGACCACAATTGAATGGTCATAGAGTATTTCCGGGTTACTACAAACTTTTGGTTTTTGTTTTTTTTTTAATTTTGGATTTTCCCAGAGAGTATTGTCAGGTTGTTACAAACTTTTGAATTAAAACAACATAGTGAGTAATGGGCCACTTGGGTCAGACGGATTTAGTGACTTTTTGTTTACGGTTATAATATCTACAAATTCTCTTATTGTATACAATCAAATCATCAATTGTAAAGGAAAAATAATTTTTCATGTTATGTTTATTTAAAATATACTGGTCCTAACTAAATAATAATAATAATAATAATAATAATAATAATAATAATAATAATAATAATAATAATAATAATAATAATAATAATAATAATAATAATAATAATAATAATAATAATAATAATAATAATAATAATAATAATAATAATAATAATAATAATAATAATAATAATAATAATAATAATAATAATAATAATAATAATAATCCCCTGAGGGGCTCACACCTTGTGAGTACAGGGGCTGGCAACCCGAGGTACCCTAGCTGGGCCTGTCTATACTTCAACTAGCCTTACGGACAGGTCCCTCTCTATCTATCTGTTCTATCTGGTCTCCCTTGACCAACTCTTGTTCCTTCCAGGCCCCGACGCTATTAGAGTATTCGAGGGCTAGGGGACCTTTTAATTTTCCTTCTTTCTTCTATGACGACGTATGCAATGGACTGGCTTAAGCAAATGATTATGGTTTTTGGATTTGACGTACGAGCTGGCGCTGCGGGGTGTAGCTTCACTTCACCTGAAGTGGAGTCAAGCTTCCGCAGGCCCCCGGCCTGGCAAGCGCTTAGGGGGGTGCCCACGTCGTCGGAGGCGTGGGATCCCCGAAGGTTATTTTAACTTGTAAGGGACTGGAGTCCTAGGGAGTTGAATTTTCCTCCCACCTGGGCATATTCCCGGTGCAGCAGGGGAACTTGCTGGTGTCGGTGGTGATCCCGCCGTCATGGGTATACCCCACCGGGGCAGCTCCCCTAAGTTAGGGATTATTTTAGTCATGAGCGTTGATATTTTAAATCCGGAGCTTCCCGGCTCCACCCCTTCCCAATCCCTAATCCCAACCCCAACCCCAATCCCCACCTCCCCTTCAATCCCATTAACCCCTTCAATCCCAACCCCTTCCAATACAGATTTCCCCCCTATGAGAGAGAGTTTTTGGCATAGAGAGACGGTGGATTGTCCCCGGTTCCTAGTCATGGAGAAGAATGATGGTGATTTTGTAACTACTAGTCCATTTATTATATCAAAAGTTATTTATGGTCTAATAGGAAGAACTAAAATGGTTAAAAGAATGCAAGGGATGATTTTGATAGAGACAGTTTCGAATGCACAGTCGCAACGACTGTTGGAGGTTACCCGCTTTGGCGAATTTGATGTTAAGGTGTATCCTCACATGACGCTTAACATATCTAAGGGAGTAGTGTATTGTCGAGACTTTCTAAACTGCAGTCTGGAAGAAATTAAGCAGGGTTTGAAACATGAGGGTGTTGTTGAAGTAAGAAGGATTAAAAGTAGAAGAAACGGGGAACTTGTCGATACCCCCAATCACATTCTTACTTTTAACACACCTAAGTTACCTAAAAGTATCACTGCGGCATTTTATTCTTTAAGTGTAAGGCCTTATATTCCTCCACCTACTCGTTGTTTTAGGTGTCAATCTTTTGGTCACGTATCCTCTTCTTGTAATAAGTCGGAAGTTTGTATTTGCGGTAATCCTCCACACAGAGGTGAACCTTGTGTACAACCATTTACTTGCCCTAACTGTAAGGAGAATCATACGGCCGTTTCGAGATCATGTACTATATACCAGCAAGAAACAAAGATTCAGGAAATTAAAACTATCCATAGGGTCACATACACTGAAGCGAAGCGGATGTCTAACACCCTTACTGTGCCTTCTCGTTCGTATGCTCAAACTACCATTACTTCAGAAGCGACAACACTTCGGTCGCTTATTCCTGAAATTAGAGGAATAATTAAAACTGAACTGGCTAAATTAACCAGCGTTCTTTCAGTTAAACGAAATACCTCCCCTGAAACCATTAGTGATAACGAGATCACAATTAATAGTCAAACATCAACTCCTAAAACAAATAAACCCATAGTACATGGTTCAACTAGTAAAAAACCTGATGTAAACATGACAACTGAAAATATCGCAGATAAAAGAAAACTCTCTCAAATTACTAATAACTCTGACGATGAGCGATCTAATGAGTCTAGTCTAGAATCTATCGATCGACTGATTTTGAAGAAAGTCACCAAGAAGAAAAGAGGCTGGCCGAAAGGTAAGTCCCGTAAGGGACATACTAGATAATTTATTTATTTATTTATTTTTTTTTCTCATTATACATATATATTTTTCAATGGATAATACACTTATCCTACAGTGGAATTGTCGTGGATTTTTAAGTAAGTTGGCCTCAATACACTTATTAGTTTCTGAATATAACCCCGACTGCCTCTGTATACAGGAGACTAAATTTAATGCTTCTCATAACTACACACTTAAGAACTACAGCTCTATAAGAAAAGATGTCATAGATGGAGAACGCGCCCATGGTGGTGTTGCTATACTTATAAAAGAAAATATACCGTTTAGAACCTTACCGCTCGATACTGAACTGCAAGCTATAGCAATACATATGACACAACCTAGACCGATAACTGTCTGTAACATATACTTTCCTAACGTACCGTGGAGTATTGAAACCTTTGAAGATATGGTTAGACAATTGCCTCATCCATATGTGATCTGCGGAGACTTCAATTCTCATAGTCTTACCTGGGGGTCTTCTAAAAATGATTGTCAGGGAAGGGCTGTTGAAAACCTGATTGACAGACTAGGTATGTGTCTTTTAAATAATGGCAACCCAACTCATTTTAATGTATCTACTGGGCAGTTTAGTGCCATAGATCTGACTCTTTGCACTCCATCCTTATCAACTAGTTTAGATTTTTCTACTGATCCAGATCTGCACTTTAGTGATCATTATCCGATCATCATTAATAAGATCAATTCTGACAACTCTCCCACGACAATTCCGCAAAAATGGATTTTAACTAAGGCTGACTGGAATTCATATAAGGAACACGTTGACACGTTGATCTCCTCGTCCAACACGGAGTTAATAATGTCCGATATTACAAATATCATAATAGAAGCGGCAACACAACATGTTCCAAAAACTAAACATGTTCTTCATAAACGAGTAGTACCGTGGTGGAACGAACAAATCCGAGATGTTATTGCTGCAAAAAAACGCGCACTTAATCTCCTGAAAAGAAATGCCACCATTGACAACCTAATCCAATTCAAAAGAGCTCGTGCGATATGTCGGAAAACTATACAGGAGGCCAAAAAGAATTCTTGGCGTGAATATGTTTCCACTATGTCCACTTCTACTGATATCGGCGAAGTGTGGAAAAGAATACGTGCCATTACTGGAAAGCGTAGTTGCTTTAATGTTGCTTTAAATGTAGATGATGAAATCATAACTGACCAACGAGACGTAGCTAATCATCTAGCGCAGCACTTTGCGCAGTTATGCAACATCGAAGATGCTGAAGCTACTAATATAGATTTCCATACAAATCAAGAATTAGTTTATAATCGCTTATTTAGTATGGATGAATTAAATGAAGCACTTGAGAAAAGCGGCAACACGGCACCAGGCAGTGATGGCATCGTGAATGCATTCCTGAAACACTTATCTACAAATGCAAAAATTAAATTATTAAATGCGTATAATAATATATGGCAAACTGGCATTCTACCAGAATCCTGGAAGGAAGCTACTATAGTCCCTATATTGAAATCAGGAAAGGTGTCGACAAGCCCAACAAGCTTTAGGCCAATATCTCTAACAAGCTGTATTTGTAAGCTCATGGAAAGAATGGTTACTAATAGATTATCGTGGTTACTAGAATCCAGGAAATTACTAAGTAAGTATCAATTCGGATTTCGTAAAGATCATTCCACAACAGATGCATTAGTATACATCGAGAACGCTATACAAGGGAGTTTTCTTACAGGTCTTCACGTATCTGCCATCTTTATAGACCTCAAAAGTGCATTTGATACTGCTAGGCACAGAACCATATTAGAACAGTTAAATAAATGGAATATAAAAGGTTACTTACCCAAATTCATTAAGTCCTTCCTTGAAAACAGAACCATAAAAGTCAGAGTCGGCAATGTCTTATCCGAAAATTTGGATATTCAAAATGGGACTCCACAAGGTTCTTCACTAAGTGCCACTTTGTTTCTCATAGCCATACAAGGAATGTTAGCATCCATTGATACAACTGTTCAATACTGTGCCTATGCAGATGATATTGTGATATTTAAATTTGGAAAGTCTTTCAATAACATTGAAGTATCCTTGCAAAATGCACTTACTAAGCTATCATCGGAGGCCACCAAGAGGGGATTCCAAATTTCTACAGAGAAGACAGTCTCGCTGCACTTCTGTCGTAAGCGAAGCACCTGTCAACAAGAACATTCTTTCCAATTAAATTTGCTACCTGTAAGAAATGTAGATAATGTTTGTTATTTAGGCCTAATACTTGATAGTAAACTTACCTGGACATTACACATTAGTAACTTGAAAGCTCGATGTAACAACATTCTAAATATACTTAGATGTTTAGCAAACATAAATTGGGGATCCGATCAACAAACACTACTGATGTTGTATAAATCTATGGTTTTGTCTCGTATCGATTATGGTTGTGTTGTATACTCATCTGCTAGACCATCCCGCTTGCGAGTATTAGAATCAGTACATAACACTGGAAACCGGTATATAACGGGTGCTTTTGTGACTAGTCCAGCAGAAAGTATGTATATTGAATCTGGGCTGGAACCCCTTTGGTTACGTCGCAAACGGTTATTATTAAACTACCGTTCGACATCATTATTTCGTACACACAACCACATTCGAACAACTCTTCTTAACAATGCTCTCTTGAACATCTATGAAGTGAAACAAACTCGTACAAGACCGGCAACTGTTAGATCCGCTCTCGCCTCCAGGTCATGGGAAGTACCCGAGTCTGGCTTTTATCTAAACACCTTACCTAAAATTGCCCCATGGACTACACCAGCGATAGACATTCGTCTTGATCTTCAGAAATATAAAAAGTCAGAAACAGCCAGCAATGTCATCAAAACGGATTTTCAAAACATGCTTCACACTTACAGGCCGTGTAACGTTTTATATACAGATGGATCAAAGACAGAGTCTGGAACGGGATGCGCTGTAGTCAATGGCAACAATGTATTTTCCTGGTCACTTCCACACTGTTCTAGTGTATTTACATCTGAAATATATGCAATATTCCAAGCACTATCGATATGCCATGAGTCAACATCACCTACTCAAATAATCTGTACAGATTCTATGTCATCCCTAATATCAATACGCAACAGATTTAGTAAGGAAGCTTTAGTGCAAGACATATATGCATCATTAGCTAATCTAGCTACTGAAGGTAAACGTATTGTGTACATATGGATACCAAGCCACATTGGCATCTCTGGAAACGAGAAAGCCGATCAAGCTGCAAAATTGGCAGCAGCTCAGATTCAGAATGATGCTGATGTGGTCTGTCCAAAGGATGCTAAAATATATATTAAGCATAAATCTGAGCTTCGTTGGCAAACAATGTGGGATACCAGGAATAATGCCCTAAAAGAGATTAAACCCAGTATCAAACTGCAACCTTCAGAGACTGTGCTTACTCGCAAAGAACAAGCGGTGCTCTGTCGTTTAAGAATAGGCCATACTCGCTTAACGTCAACTTTTCTTTTAACAGAGGGAAATAGACCCAATTGTCTTACGTGTACAGTTCCACTCACTGTTGAACATCTACTTCTTGAATGTAGTGAATACACAAATCAGAGGAGAGTTTGTGGTTTATCTGATACCTTAAAAGAAATACTGAGTAACAATAAGGAAAACATTTTAAAACTATTGAAATTCCTGCGTTGTACAAACCTTATTTCTCAATTGTAAAACTATATAGTCTGTGATAAAAACTGTGATATTTACTATACTTAAATTATGATTATTTATTTATACAAATTATCTTAACCCGTTTTACTTATTTACATATTTATATACTTGTTACCGTTTTATTAGTGTTTTGTGTGGTATTTTATTACATATTTTAGTTCATTCTGGTTGTATATATTGTTGTACCCGTTCGTTAGTTATATTTACTTGTTATTGTATTGATTTGCTACTTATTACTAATCATATACATTGGTAATATACTATAGCAAAAGCGACAAATGACCCTGGCAGTCGAGTCGCTTACAAAAAAAAAAAAAAAAAAAAAAAAAAATAATAATAATAATAATATCCCGCAGGGTGGCTGAAAGCGGGCAGCCATTGGGGAGTAGCGCCCCCACGGGTACCAGCTCAGTACACCTCGTTCCAACACACATACCTGCCCGTAAACACAACCATATAAACACACAGTTTTTTAAAATTTAACCTAAACACATTTACACTACACACACGTACACTGCATACGGGCAGGTCACCAACACGCACACTCATTCCTTGTTTGACAGCGTGGGGAACTAGTAGCAGTCTGAGTTCCTTGGGCTCGCCTGCTGGAGGGTACAGCGGATAAAACTGGGTTCCGGGGTGTGCACTCCCAGGCTGCAAGGTAGTACAGGGGCCCGGGTCGGTCTAGCCAACATGACCTGGCTGCCCTATCAACTTGCGAAAATCTCGCTTATGCCGTAATGCCAGGTGGCGCCTGGACCGGGAACCTTGCGGTATAATGCGGGGGGCTCCGTCGAGGCCACCAGAGTCGGGTTCACAGGAATCCTTTGGCTGTTGCTGGTTCCTCACGCTGTGAAACACGAAAGGAAGGAAAAACACACACTTTATACATACACAATTCGTAAACAAATAATTTAAAATAAAACATGAATGACAACACAGGTAATAACGTTACAAAAGTGCCCCTGTCGCAAACGGAGCTTCCCGGCTCCACCCCTCAACCCATCTTATCCTATCCCCCTTCCCATCCATTAGAACTCTCTTCTAACGAGTTAAGAACTCTTTCGATACCTAATCCCTTTTCCATATCCTCTCAAATAAATACCCCTGGGACTCAGTCTCCAGGAAAAAGAAAAAAGACTAGTGATTCGTTAATTGATACTGATTATGAAACAGAAACAGGAAGTAATAAGAAATGTCCGATTAGCTACTCCAAAATTAATTTTCTATTAATGCAACGAGAAGAAGGTACATTTAACGACGTAAGCCCATTTTTAATTTACAATAGTTTAAAGAAACAAGTAGGTGAAGTCAAAAATGTTAAAAAAATAAACAACGGTCTTTTAATTGAAAGCGTAAATAAAGAGCAAACGAAACGTTTACTAGATATAACCAATCTCGAAAATCTGAAAGTGAAAGTAACACCTCATAGAACATTAAATTTTGTAAAGGGAGTAATCACATGCAAAGACTTTAATAACTGTACGATAGAAGAGATTAGGGAAGAAATATTAAAATCCAGACATGTAGCAGATGTAAAGCGATTAACCTACAAGAGACAGGGTGAGATAATAAACACATCGTTTTATATACTCACGTTTACGGGGAACGTTCTTCCGGAACGAATTAAAATAGCTTTCTACTCCCTCCCAGTTCGCGCCTATATACCAGCCCCTCTGCGCTGTTTTAGGTGCCAGAAGTTTGGTCACGCGGCAGTTAACTGTCGGAGAGAACAAGTTTGTATTTGCGGAAAAGAAATGCACCAAGGGAACCCCTGTGAAACCCCTGTAATATGCGTCAATTGTGGAGATAATCATCCAGCAAATTCTAGGACCTGTATAATCTACAAACAAGAAGTAGCGATACAAAAACTAAAAGTAACAAAACGTGTTAGTTATTTTGACGCCAAACGCGAAGTGATGCTGAATACGCCTTCGATAGTCACCGGTCCGACTGCTACATATGCCAGAGTTGCTGGTAAGCCCAGTCAACAATCAACGGCACTAGATCAAACTCTGCTAGTTAATCGCCTCGTTCCAGAAATTATAAAGGCACTAGAGACACTTTTTAAACAGTCAAATTTACTCACTACTACTTCGATGAGATCCTTGCCAAATGAAACCGCTGTTGCAAATCTCTCTCCCCAACTACCACCCCCAATCTCCCCACTACCAACCCCTCAACAACAACTCCCAATATCCCCACTTCCACAACCATCGAAGTTTATAACACCTAAAATTCCTCATAAATATTCCCATCCATCCAATAACCCTAAAGAAACCTTCTCTTTATCACAAAATCCACAAGAACCCAACCTATTCCCCCATACTTCCTGTAGTATGGATGTCAGTGATACTCTACTGAGAGCGAACTCAAGCTCTGATAACGAGATGCATCCTCTTACAGGAACTATTAAAAAGAAGAAAGGATGGCCAAAAGGCGTCCCTAGAGGGCCTCGTTCCAAAAGTAAAGATTCTTCTACCAGGGAGTGTTCCTCCCAGTAGTAATTACCAATAACCTATCCAAATGGATAATATAATCCAATGGAATATAAATGGCATTAGAACCCATACTAGCGAATTTAAGTTGTTGCTTGTTGAAAAATGTCCTCTTTTTGTAGCATTACAGGAAACGCACTTGAGACCTGAAACTCCGTATGACACCAAAGGTTATACTATTGTTCGAAAAGATGTCATACCAAATCTTCGTGCTAGGGGTGGTGTTGCTATATTTATAAAAGAATCTATTCCGACACAACTTGTAAATGTAAACACAGAATTGCAGATAATTGCTGTTAAAGTTTTTTATCCGTTTGCTCTAACCATTTGCAACATATACCTACCGGATATTCACTGGGAAGTAAACGACTTGCGAAACGCGATTCTTCAATTACCCAGACCGTTCATACTTCTTGGAGATTTTAACTCACACAACCCGATATGGGGATCGGCGCATCTAGATCCTCGTGGACGAAATCTAGAAAACCTTTTTGAGGAATTAGAATTGAACATCCTTAATACGGGTAAAGGTACGTACCTTAATTTAAGATCAAACGACTTCTCCTCCATAGATCTTTCAGTTAGTTCTCCAGAAGTTACTCATTTGTTCTCATGGGATGTACTTGATGATCTTTATTTCTCGAACCATTTTCCTGTAATGCTACAACTTGCTACATCGCGCCCACAATTACAACCATTAACGGCACGTAGGAAGTTTAGAGAAGATAACTGACTGATAGCTGACTGGTTCAAAATTTCAAAAGAACATTACTACCTTGCATTTAACTGACACTGTTGCTTCTTCAGTAGACCACGCTACTCAATCTATTCTTTTGGCTGCTGAAGAAAGTATTCCAGTTATCACAAACCGACAGAGACCGCAAAGAGTACCGTGGTGGGATGAAGAGGTGGCCAAAGCAATTAAAGCTAAAAAGCAAGCACTTAATCTTTTTAAAAGACACCCTACTGCCGAAAATATCGTTAATTTTAAGCGACTCCGCGCACGAGCTCGCCGTGTCATTTTGGAAAAGAAGCGGCGCTCTTTCAAGACGTATGTATCAACTCTCACCCCACAAACATCAACATCAGACGTTTGGGGGAAAATAAGATCATTAACAGGAAAGAAACTTCCTACTACATCACCTGTTTTAGACATCAACGGAGAGTTGATAACAGATGTCCCAAAATTGGCAGACGAATTTGCTCGCCACTTTCAATCAACGAGCAATTCTGAAAATTACAACGATAACTTTCGTCTTAATAAGGTCGCTATAGAAATTCCATTGGATTTCACAGAACGAATAGAGTCGTTCTATAACGTACATTTTACTATGGAGGAACTAGAAAAAGCTTTACAGGAAACTAAAGACTCGTCGCCAGGTCGAGATACTATTAGTTACAATATGTTAAAACATCTACCTGAAACTGTCAAAGTCGAATTATTACAATTATACAATCAGATTTGGAAGACAGGAATCTATCCAGAGCAATGGCAGGAATCTACTATAATCCCATTGTTAAAACCTGGTAAGGACCCCAAAGTAGCCTCCAACTATCGCCCAATATCCCTAACAAGCTGCCTTAGTAAGACTCTTGAAAAAATGGTCAGTTTTCGACTGATGTGGGTCTTAGAAAAGTACAATTTACTATCCAAATTCCAAATGGGCTTTAGAAAATTCAGATCAACAAACGATCAACTGGTTTACATCGAAAATGCGATACAGTCAACGTTCCTAAATAGACATCATCTAACAGCAGTTTTCTTCGACCTGGAAAGAGCCTACGACATGACGTGGCGATATGGCGTATTGCAAACTCTACATGAGTGGGGACTTAGAGGCTGTTTGCCAAATTTCATTGCCAGTTTTCTTTCCGATAGAAGAATCAGAACTCGTGTTGGAAATACTGAATCTAACACCTTTACTGTCGAGAATGGCATACCCCAAGGATCCACGCTTAGTGTGGTTTTGTTTGCAGTAGCCGTAAATGTTTTGTTGTCAGGTATAGACCACAGAGTTGGGAGAAGCTTATATGTAGATGATCTCTGCATCTTCTATGCAGGAGACAATTTTAATTCCATCCATTCAGTCCTACAAGAAACTATAAACTCAATTGTAGATCGTGCAGAAAATCGAGGCTTCCGTTTCTCCACGCTAAAAACACAGTGCGTTCATTTCTGCAGGTTGAGATCCTGTCATCAAAATCCTCAACTTACAATAAATGGTCACCCTATAACAAATAAATCAGAAATAAAATTCTTAGGAGTTACGTTCGACAGAAAACTACTTTGGGGTCCTCACATTCAAAACTTAGCAGCCAGTTGCAAGAAGCGATTGAATATTATCAGGTGCTTATCTAGCATTAAATGGGGCGCAGATGGGAGCATACTTCTAAACGTGTACAGAAGCTTAATTCAATCAAAATTGGATTATGGGTCGATAGTATACGGTGCAGCCCGTCAATCACACTTAAAAGTATTAGACCAAATCCATTCGACGGGTATAAGACTCGCTCTAGGCGCTTTTAGAACCAGCCCTACCGTATCTTTGTACTGCGAATCGGGAGTACCACCGTTGAAATATCGAAGGTACCGTTTACTTATAAATTATGCTATAAACATATATGCTCAACCACGACACCCCAACCATGCTTTGCTATTTAATGAAGAGCAAACTACGCTATACATGGCAAGACCCACTAGAACTCGTCCTGCTGGAATACGTCTAGATGCCATACTGCAAGAACTCAGTGAAACATTGCAGCCAGTTTATCAAACAGGAAATTATGAAGTACCACCTTGGCGAATTCACTTACCCCAAGTGGACCTCTCTTGCTTGCAAGGAGGGAAAAAAGATGTTAATCCGAAATTATTTATCAACCATTTTAAAAACATTTTAGATCACCATCCTAGAGCCGAAATTATATATACAGATGGTTCCAAGTCGGAAATGGGAGTCGGTAGTGCCTTTATCATCCTCGACGACTCTTATCACTGGAAGCTACATGAAGCAGCTAGTTCATTTACAGCGGAGTTATATGCACTATGGCAAGCGCTTCATAGTATAGAATTTTCTAATAAATCTAAGTTTTTAATTTGTACAGATTCACTAAGTTCTTTGCAGGCGTTATCAAATAGATTTTCATTTGATCCTTTAGTTCAGGAAATACAAGCGTTACTTGACTGGCTCTATAAGAAAGAAAAAGATATAACTCTAGTCTGGACACCTGGCCACGTAGGGATCCAGGGTAATGAAAAAGCTGACGAGGCAGCTAAACTCGCAGTGGAACATGACCAACTAGAGGATATCTGCATACGGCCAAAGGATCTGAAAGATTATTTAAAGGAGAAAGTTCTAAACCTGTGGCAATTAAAATGGGACGAAGTTGACACACAACTTAAAACAATAAAACCGCTAATAAAACCGTCGAAAGAAAAAAGTCATCTAACACGCCACGAACAAACCATTATTACCCGTTTACGTATAGGACACACCAGATTAACATCATCTTACCTGTTACAGGGTCTCGAACCCCCCATCTGCCAACACTGTCAAAGACAACTGACAGTAAGGCATATACTAGTGGATTGTCCTTCCTATAATGAAGCTCGTTTAAGAACATCTCTTGCAAATAATATTAGCGAAATTCTGTCAATTGGAAATGAAGACAACGTTCTAGAATTTATAAAGAGTATAGATCTAGCAAATAAATTATAATTTTACACGCATTTATTTTACTCAATATACACAAAACTTTTTTATTTATATATTTCATACACTTATATTCTTATATTCATTTTATTTACATATATTTTACATATTATTTACAATTCTATTTATTTACAATTTTATTTATTTACAATTTTATATATACAATCATTTTATCGTGAATTTGTTTCGTACTCAGTCCATTCGTTTATCCCTAAGCCTCATGTTCAATTATCTCCACACTGTTCGTCTATGTATGTGAATTCTATTGAACCCATATTTTATTTATATATGTATATATTTTTTTACTGTTATAATGTTATTATATGAGACTATAAGTCACAGTATTATTTCGTTTCATAAACGAAACTCGTAAAGCGGCTAATAACCTCAGCTGTTGATGCCGCTAAAACAAAAAAAAAAAAAAATAATAATAATAATAATAATAATAATAACTACTACAACCCATAACCTAATCCAAGGCCCCAGAAGCTATAAGCTTGTGCGGGAGGGAGGGGGCGATTATTATTATTATGTAGGCCCAATGTGCGGCTGCAGCCGACTTATAGATGGAACAGCGCAAATCCCACATTTGTGTTACAGCTAAGGAAAACTGCAGAAAACCTTAACCAGATCTGCCAGCGCCGGGAGTCGAACCCGGGCCGCTTGGGCGAAAGTCCGGCACGCCAGGCATTACACTACCAAGGCTGCACATATATAATATTAACAAAATTACTATTACTATATCTATATCTATAATATCTACAATTTCTCTTATTGTATACAATCAATTGTAAAGAAAAATAATTTTTCATGTTATTTTTATTTAAAATGTGCAGGTCCTCACTAAATAATATTAATAAAATTACTATCTATATCTATAATGTCTATAATATCTACAATTTCTCTTATGGTATACAAACAAAGCAGTACACATCACTGCTGATCCATCTCCATCCCCAAGCGTACATTCAATAGGTGTAGCAGTACGCTTCCGTGACAATTATCATCGCAGTTACAGTCTACATCCGCATCGTTGCCTCCAAATTGGGATACTGGACCGCTGAAATGTAACCGTTCGGAACACACCATTGGGTCGAAGGTGTTGTAAAGCATCCGTTTCATGCAGCTATCACACCAATGGGATGGTATGTGGTAAATCGACCTCGACACCCTGGTGTGGTATTCCTGCGGTAAGGTGGCCGTACTACACACACTGCGTATGCAACCCTTTCATAGACGCTTCTCTTTCCACGTGTAGTACGACCACCACAGACAATACGGTACATCTGCCACGATAAACCACCCCTGCAATACCGTAGCCACCTGTTGAAACCGTAGGGTTCGGTTTGCACAATCAATGTCCTCCATGTCACCGAAACGGTCTTCATCATAATGTCGGGCGGACTTAGCGGTTGCATACCAAAACCATTTCCACAATCACCCATAGTTCGAACACTAGGCGTTCTATACCTATACCTATGGGTGATTTCGGATTTATTAGCTCTCGATGGTGGCGGGCGATGGCTACATGTGGACCCAACGAGGCAGCGATGCGGCGTAACGATTAAGCCCGTAGGCTGTGCTAGCGATCCCAGTGTTGCGCATCTGGCGCGGTACTTCCTTCAGCTGAATGTAGGACACGAGGAGCGATGACGGACACTGTGATGTGTTACCTGGTGTGGAAAACACTCCCTATTATATGGAAGTAGCAACACCCACGGAGTGAGTGGAAGACCTAGGGGTACCTATACACCGACCTATACACCAATGACCGTGAGGAAATGCAAGGTTTCTGTCTATACACCAATGACCCTGAGGAAATGTAAGTATTTGCGCGAATGCAAGGTAAAGTTGTGGGGGTGATGGAGGGGTTCAAGGTGAAGGAGTGGGGGTGAAAGTGGGGGTGGTGGAGGGGTTCAAGGTTAGGGAGTGGGGGGTGGTTCGACAAAACCGGAAGATGACGCAGCGGAGCGTCAGTCTGTCTTCGTTCATCATGGATACATCATCTAGTAGTGTTACCAGTGTTGGTGAAGTGAATAAGTGTCGTTGTGTGACATTGTCCTTCTGGTCAAAATTATCGATGAAGAAAGCGTGCCCGGGACATGTGCCGCGTACACCATCTCCAGTTGCTGCGTGCCCGGTACTTGTGCAAACTATCGAGCGTGCACCATCTCCAGTTGCAGCGTGCCCGGTACATGTACCGCGTACACCATCTGCAGTTGCTGCGTGCCCGGTACTTGTGCCAACTATCGAGCGTACACCATCTCCAGTTGCTGCCGCAAAGAAGATCATAGTACTGCAAAATGTGGTAGTAAAGGCGGCAGCCGTTAATATGGAGAAGCCGAAGTACGACATGCTTAGTGGGCGTTCACAACCTTTGCTGCGAGAGCTGTTGACTTCGACAAATGTGTTTTACGCTGCTGGAAGTTTGCACTTGAGGGGAATCCCCATCGTGACGGTCCAGGAAGCACCTGCGGCATCACCATGGTCGGGTGAGTGGGACTCCCAATTGTTGAATAGCCCACCGGGCAGCGAGTATGATATCTTAATTCGGGGGTCCCTTTTGGGGGATGCATCAGCATCTGCAACCGACGATGACGAAGTGAACCTGCCCATGAAGATTACCGCAAGTGCAAATGTAATTGTTGATGAGACGGAGTCGGACTGTTCCACATCAATTGCAAGCGCTCCTGACGATGACGATGAGGAGTTAATCATTCCGGGTACCCCCTGTGATGACGGGGTGCATGACCATTTGGACATAGACACAGCGACACTTATGGAGGTTTCTGATGACACAGCGTCTATCCAGTTGTCCGGCAGCATCAGAGACTTCACAACTTCACCGATTGTCTTCATAGATGGTGTGCCATGCGAGAAGCAGTCTTTACCGCTTGCTGTCGTTGATGACGCACAGCAGACAAGGATTACACGACGGTTAAGAGAAGTGGCGTCCGGTTTACGAGGGTGTGAGAGTAAACGCATCGCTCTCTTTCAACGCAAAGCGGAACTCTTAGCTGCTGTGGAAAGATACGAGATCAAAATCCAGAGTATCAAGACGCAGCAGTTACAACTGATGACGGAGTTGGGGTCCTGTGAGAGCGAACGCCTCGTACTTTTAACCGAAGCGGAAAGCTTGTCTGCTTTGCGTCATCAACGACGTTAACGGTTGGTATAACTGTGACCTCCCACTAACAATAACCCAGTCCTCTTCCTATCCCGGTCGGGTTTGCATAACACGTCCTCGTCGTCCCGACTGGAAATCAGTATCGCGAACGTTAGTGGTAAAAGTCGACGTAAAAGCATTATCGTTTGCCAGTGCGTTCCCGTTTACTGATTACTAAGAATATGCATGTGTGTAGCTGCGGCGCGTCCTTCACCCGACGGGATGCCTTAACCCGTCACCGAAGAGAAAGCTGTCGTGGACCGCTGGACTACCCATCCACGAGCGGTAAGTAACCATTCCTGTGAGGTTGTATGAAGTGATACGAGTATTTTCTTGATTACAGCTCGGTGAGCTTCGGATGCTGTAGGGAATACTGGTGAAGGATCTGCACCTAAGAAAGCGAAAAAAACCACCTCGCAAGGTACGTGTACACATTGTTAACGGCTTTAGTGTTAGTGATCTGTGCAATTGTTTCAGGAAATACCTCCGCCACGGTGTATTGCGATGTGTTCGAGCTGGATGTTCCACGACATGGCTACGCATCTACGAAGCAACCGCCACAATCATCGTAACGCCGCGTCAGTGCAGACGGAGGAAGTGGTGGTCCTGGAGACGGCCTTCAAGGCTCGTATAGCCAGTTATCGAGTCTCGGTGAGAAATCATCACATAAATCTCAGAGAATTTACGGATGAGACCCGCGAAAATGTGTTAACCCTATTAGAAAGAAACGTTCGGCGCTTTCGTAGTGTAAAAGTCAATCTAAAAGTATTCGGAATGTACTTCTTGGAAAGTCGAAATTTGCACGAAATTAAATCGTTTAATACGCAAAATGAGATTGTGACCGTGACTTCGAATCTGGCCGATTTGTATGATGATTTCGTTGAGGTGCTGGATACGAAGATGTCCGACTTTAATGATCGGAACTCAGGTAATGAATAGTTACGGGTTACGATTCGATTGCTAATTGTAGGGTCCTTACAGGTTGGGTACTGGAGTAGCTGTTATTTATAGAAGTCAACGTCAATAAATACAACCCGCTCCGTGCTTCCTCCTATGTTCCACTTCCGCCGTCGATACAACATAAAAAGGCTGTAATCAACGTGCAAAATAACGATCAGTGCTGTTTTGGTTGGGCCTTGGTGTCCGCTTTGTATCCGCCGAGGAGACATTCCGACAGGACGACGTCGTATCCAAATTTTGCGCAACTGTTTGATTTTGAAGGTATCACCTTTCCTGTCAAACTGGATGCTATTTCGAAATTTGAAGCGCGTAATCCACGCTTATCCATTAACATGTATGGTTTGGAAGCTGTATTTCAAGACGGAAAAATGAAACAAGAAGTTCTAGGGCCTCCGTATTACTCTAAGCAAAAGAAAGAGATGCATGTAAATTTATTATTAATTTCCGATATGGAGGGTAATAGTCATTACTGTTGGATAAAAAACTTTTCGCGTTTGGTGTCGTCACAACTGTCGGTTCACAATGGAGAAAAAGACTTTTGTGACGGCTGCTTGCAGTATTTTCCAAGTGAAAGTAGATTAAAACAACATACTCGTTTTGATTGCAATCATGTTTACACCAAGTTACCAACTATCGAACCCGTACGCGATAAATTGGGGCACGACCGGCAGGGTAATCTATTGAAGTTTGAAAATTTTCAAAAGCAACTTACAGTACCTTTTGTCGTTTACGCGGATTTTGAAAGTGTGTTGAAAGCATTGGACACGGTTGAGCCAGATCCTCGTGGAAAATTTACCATGACATCGTACGAACACGAACCACATTCGTTTGCGTATTACATTAAGTGTTCCTACGATGACGCGTTATCTAAATTTGAATTGTACCGTGGTCCGAATGCAGCAAGTGAGTTTATGATGCGTTTAGAAGGGGATGTTAGAAGGTTGTATAAGGATCATTTAAAACATGCGACTTTTATCGTACCGACAAACTTTGAACTATGACAATGCAACCGTGTGTCATATTTGTAACAGACCCTTTGGCGAAAACTACGTTGAGGTGAAAGATCACTGTCACCTCAGCGACGAGTACCGCGGTGCGGCTCACTCCGTGTGCAATCTAATGCATCAAATTCCCGACTTCTTACCGATATTTTTCCATAATTTGACCGGATATGATTCACATCTATTCATAAAGCAATTGGCATTAGAAAAAGAAGCAATCGACGTGATTGCGCTCAATAAAGAAAAATACGTTTTGTTTTCGAAACAGCTTTTGGTAGATGAAATTAGGAACGGGTCCCAACGACAACAGGTATGTCTTAAAATGCGTTTTCTGGACAGTTTACGATTTCTAAATTCTAGTTTGGATAAGTTGTCTTAAAATCTAACTTCCGACCAGTGTTTGACTATTAAAAAGTATTTTGGAGATGGGGTTAGCTTCAACTTACTGCGACAGAAAGGTGTGTTTCCCTATTCGTACGTAGACAGCTTCTCCAAACTCAAACAGGACATGTTGCCGACGTATGAGGACTTTTTCGATCGTTTGGCAGGGGAACACGTCTCTCGATCGCAGTATGCTCGCGCTGTGGAGGTGTGTAATACGTTTGGATGCACGACTTTGGGCGACTATTCGGATCTCTATTTGAAAACCGATGTCTTACTTTTGGTTGATGTCTTTGAAAACTTTAGACGTGTATGTTTTGAAAATTACAAGTTAGATCCGGCGCAGTATTTTACTGCACCGGGTTTAAGTTGGGATGCTATGTTGAAACACACGTCTGTAGAACTGGAGTTGCTCACGGATCTAGACATGCTCCATTTCTTTAAGAAAGGCATTCGGGGAGGTGTCAGGTGTCTGTGTTGGTAGGAAGTGTTTCGCGAATAATACGTTTCTTCCAAATTATGACGCGTCCAAGCCTCATTTTTTTATTATGCATGATGCTGCCAATCTCTACGGTTACAGTATGCGACAGTATCTGCCGCAGCGCGACTTTGAATGGCTTAGTCCTGTACGAAATTGAACAGTTCGATCTAAATTTCGTGGCGGAAGACGCCGATATGGCCTACGTGCTGGAAGTAGATCTACACTACCCAACGCGGTTGCACGATTTACATAATGACTTTCCTTTCTGCCCATGAACCTCTGGTGCCGCCTACGGGCAACGCGCGTCACCCAAAATTAATTCCAAACTTGTTCGATAAAACGCGTTACGTTATCCACTATAGAAATTTACAACAGTGCCTTAAGCATGGTTTAGAATTAACCAAAATTCATCGCGTGTTAAAATTTCATCAGGCACCCTGGTTGCGTTCCTATATGGATTTGAACACCACGTTACGTAATCAGGCGACTAACGAAGCGGACAGGGACTTCTTCAAATTAATGGTTAACAGTTTATTTGGCAAGACAATGGAAAATGTCGATAAAAGGGTGGACGTTCGTTTGGTCAGTCATTGAGAACGTCATGGTAGAAAGTATGGGGCTGAGACGTTAGTAGCAAAGCTTCAATTTAAAAGCGTTGCTGTCTTTTCGGAAAATTTGGTCGCTATAAAATTACAAAAAGTGTCCGTTACATACAATAAACCGGTGTACGTGGGTTTTACTATTTTGGATCTTTCTAAAACGATAATGTATGAATTTTTTTATGATTTTCTCAAACCTTTATATGGTGATAACGTGCGCTTGCTGTACACAGCTACTGACACTTTCATTATAAAAATTCGTACTGTAAATTTTATGCTGATATGAAGCAGCACTTAGATAAATTTGACACCTCAAAATTCCTACCTGACAACATTCACGGTATACCGCGCACGGCCTCGGTGGTTGGTAAAATGAAAGATGAATATTGTGGAGTGCCCCTCTGCAGTTTCTACGGTGCAGGTGCTAAAACGTATTGTGCAAACGTGCTTGACCGCGACGGTAAGATCGCGCTTAAAAAAGGCGAGAGGGGTAAAAAAGGCGGCAATTAAGCGCGATCTCACCGTTGAGGACTAACGTCACGTTGTGGAGGATGGTGTTGTGCTCATCCGCAAAATGTTTATATTCAAATCACGTTTACATGCTATGTACACAGAACTTCGAAATAAAGTAGCGTTATCACCAGCCGATAACAAACGTTACATTATTCCCGGGTCGCACAACACATTAGCATGGGGACACCGCGACATTCATCCGGGGCGTGATAGTTATCATTATTTGAATCGTCTCTTAGAATTACTGCAAGCCGAAATGTAATTTTGGAACTCGTTTGTTCGTAGAACCGACGGTACTGATTAGTATTATCACAGAGGCCCGACTACCTTGACAACAGCCTTTTCCTTGTTATGTATTATTGTAAATAGTATTTATGTTTTGTTCTACTCATTATTATAAGTTGTCCTACATTCCATACATATTACATGTATTATAATCATTCTGGTATTGTATTGACTAATGTGAAAAAATTATATACATCATACTCTGTGTTTCTGTAAAGGTAGAAGAAGACGAAATAAAACACACTATTGATATCAAAAAGTGATTTATTAATGTTTACTGCTTACATAAAATGATACTTAGTTATATATTAACATTGCAACACATACACTGCATGCACTATACTACTTAATGCAATATATCACGTGCTGCTATATACGAGTTATGGGTATTATCAAAGCCCAACCACTTGACTAGAACTTGATCTCCATTTTTTTAACACCTTCTCTACTAAAAATACTTCAGGATGTTTAGCCATCTGTAATTCCTCCGTGTAGAAGCCTCCACGTATCTTTTCCCCGTTCGTGTCTTCCAAGATATACGTTATGGGATTGGTTCGATTAACCTTTTCAATTTGGAAGATTTCGGTACTCCATGTGGGAGTATAGCCTTTCGCAAACGCTTCCCGATGCTTGCTGATTTGCACGTGATCACCGACTGTGAATTTAACACTTCGCAGGTCGCTGGTTTTCTGTAAATCATAAACTGTTTGTAAAAGAATCTTGGCGTTGCTGTGGTGCACATCGATGGGTTTGTAGCCGGTGGTGCGGTGTACGGTATCGTTGTACTGGTTAACAACCTTTGGTAATAACTGCAACCACTTATATGACCCTTGCATTGAAAATTCCTTCCACATCTTGTTTTTAAGAGTTCGGTTTACACATTCCACCGAACTTGCTTTCAAATTGTCCGGAGTACCTCCTGTTGATGTTAATAATTTTTTCATTGCTTTCGTGACATCTTCACCGGTTTTTCGTTTAAGTGGACACGCCTAAACACGCTTGCTAAACATATTCAACAATACTAAAATATATCGAAAACCTTTATTTATTTTAGCATAGGGAATCATTTCCACAAGATCTGCCATGTACAAATCGTTCAAGCCTTTTACGATTACGCGTCTTCTTCGAAATCGTTTACGAGCAGGTTTATGCAATTCTTCAATTATTTGACGTTCTATACTCATTCAGAAAATGTTGGAACACTAATAACAGCTTCCAAAATAAATATGTCCTTTGATCCAGGCTTCTTCGCTTTAAACTTATCCCCTTTCTTCAATGACACTCCGATGAGTGATTCGGCATCGTATAACGTATCGTTTAAAAAGATTTGCTCATCTGTGGGATAGTATTAGATTTGTTTAATGCTACCTTTTGTTAGAGGAACGACATACTCGAAGTTGGTGGAGTTCAAAAGTGCATAACCGTTTTCATGATTGTATATTCCCATCATATACAACATTGTCTCGTAGTGCACATTAGACACGTCTTCTAAAAGGAATACTTTTGCACGAGCGTCGAGTTTAACTCGGACAGGAGTTTTGTGAAGATGTTTACCGAACTTATCCAGAGTCATCGTTTTGAGGTAATGATGATATATGATGATATGGATGACTAATAAGAGCTTCGAAGTAAAATGGGGCGGCCGTAGACGAATATAGCTTACCTCTCGCCTTAATCTTATCACCTTTTCTCAAATGTCTCCCAATTAAGTTGGCAGCAGCACCAACTCGATAATCGTTTACAGACATATAGCTTGGTGGTGAGCTGCGAACTTCTTGTACAATCCCTTCTGTAAACGGTATTGTGTATTCCCGTTTACTGTTGCTTCCTTTCAAATTGTAATAGTTCGATAGGTCTGAAATAGTAGGTTCGTTCGAAGCAGGCTCGGGTCCGCCCACATATACATCATTGTTGTGTACCTTACATTTTGTATATCTTCTAATAGGTACACTTTCGAACGAGTGTCGAGTTTCACTCGGACAGGGGTTTTGTGAAGATGTTTACCGAATTTGTCGAGCGTCATGATTGCACTAACGTTAGCAATATTATGAAACGGATCGATACGCGTGTGATGATTTATTCGATAATTTTAGCAGCTCTCAATTCATCTATAATATATATGATTTCATTAGTGTGACCGGTGTGACCAGCCGATTGGTTTGCATCCTTAGGCGGTAATATAGTTTCAGAAGAATCGTATTCGAAATAACGATGGGTAATGATCCGAAACAAATCGCGCAGATATGCGTATTTTGGTTGATAAAGAGACTTACTATAGACGTATACGTTTTCGAAGCGTAAACCGTTTGGATGTTCTAGTAAACTTATCATTAGGTTGGTTTTACCACATCCGGAACTGCCTACTATTATACCGCGTTTGCATCCTGCATTTCCCGATTTACAACCGGCAATCTGTGCCTCTGATGCACCAACTTTAGCTGCTCCATGTAGGACACGTTGTGAGGGAGGAGCACACTTGTGCTCACGTTGTGAGCAAAAATAAAAATATATGCGATGAATTTGGCTAATTAACAATAAAATATTGTTTTTATATTCAAAATACTTTCAAATAACGAATAATTGTAGATAATTGATTTATAAATTGATTTTTAAAAAACTGTACTTTGGAAATGCTTTTCAACTTTCCTCATTTATAAATTCTTATATGATTCAAAAATACTTTTTAATAGTTTTAAATAATGCACTAGTTACATAACAATGTTATGTGAGTTCTTGACTAACTCAAGTTTACGTAAGAGAGTTGGGCGCCAATTAAGTAACATAAAATAACTGAATTATATTTATAAGAAATACTCATCTCAAGGCAAATGTGGATTCCTGTGGTTTTAAAAAAATAAACAAATTGAAATTGAAATCTTAATTAAGTTTAATTATAGCTAAATTGTTCAAATCACTTAATTACACCTACAAACAATAGTCTTTTCTTCAGCAGATACCAAAACAGAAGGAAATAACTTCCTACCTTCTTGTATAAAGATTGTTCTTCCTTTTGCTATAGATGTCCTCTTTTCGAAACCATTAGCAGAGTAGGTCACTTGATGTTGAACCAGGGCTGGTCTCCAATTCCGGTTGATTTTCTTCCTTTTTCCTGGATTTCCCATATAATATTATCCAAAACTTGATTTTGGTAACTCACTTTTGTTTATTAATTGCGGGTATTTTTTCCCCTTTTTCGAAGAACTTGTATTTGTTTTTGTGTTTAAATAAATAAAACACCAATCAATAGTTTTAATCGAAGATTTATTATCTTGCTTACTTAGCACGTAAATAATTTTAAAAGGGTGTGGTTCTTTATAAACTTATACACACTTTTACAATTTATACTTCTTACACTTTCGCCGTATTCAATTAACTTATCTATTTACATTTGTACTGTATTTCTTACACGACTTTACTGCATCGCTTTATGTTCAGAAGTCCAATTTACATTTTTTATTTATATTTCTTATATCGACTTTACTCTGTCGTTGTTTACCATGAAGTCTCTAATTACATTATTATTATCTTTTTAACACGACTTTACTGCGTCGCTTTATATTACTGACTCACCTAAAATTATAATTTTCTAAGCTTATATACTATTTCCTATTTACATAATTATATTACACAATTTGACGTCACCTTACGATCTAATACAAACTGTACACTCATATAATACATAATAGCAGATTAATATTCTTTATAAAAGTGACACATCTATTACAGATTAATTATACAATACTTTTACGCAATAACAACGATCTATTTACAAGAACAAAAAACCTTAAAAGAATCACATAACCCGTCGATAAACACATTTGAAAATTAATCATAACAATTATATAATAATAATAACTTGCGAACAACTGGATGTTACGTACACTTAAGTAATCGGTGAGTAAGCTATTTGATAATAAATAAAGAAACATGTATATTTTAACCTTATTAAAAACTATACACATTGATTGTATAATCAATGACACACCATTAAATAACTTAAAAATGTTTTTAACAGGAAAAGTTAATAAAATATTCCTAAAGTGTTAGTTTTCAACGAAGATTTTATAATTTTACAATAATTTCCAAAATTACCAAAATTTTGACACTAAATTCCACAGCAATATATATATATATATATATATATATATATATATATATATATATATATTTGTTTAACCGCTTATACATACCCGTTTCGCTATATTCTACCGACTTGTCGGACTATTTTCGACGCTCTCAGACCCGGGCTTGGGTCTGGCAACGTTCTCCTATGTTTTCGATGTCTACAGGATAAGGTTTACCTAAAACTGCAATAAAAAAATATACAATTTGGGTTTGGAAAAGTAGGGTCTGTAAAAAGTTTTATACAACCGTAGTTCATCACAATGAACTATAGGGGGCGTCGCGCCTTTCTCAAGTGTATATCGTATATTTTTATACAAGACGCTATCAAACCCGCTATGTTCTACAGACTTCCTAAGCCCTGGATCTGGCAACATTGCCATGACGCATATGTTAAGCTTTGTTTTATATACGTTTAGTTATAATAGCTCGCATTTAATATTTGATGGAGAAAAGTGACGTAAGAATTACATCATCTCGTATGCGAGTTTTTTTCACATTTGTAAATATTCTCTGGCTTTGTAAAATTGAAGGTTTTAATATTTATTAATAATATACTATATTTATAGCATATAACTAGATAAATTCCTTATAATACATTATAATTTCTTAAATATTAATATAATTTATTACATATTTTTTACACTGTTTCTTAGATAATGTTAAAGATGTACAGTTTTTTACATTAGCTGGAAGTGAATTATATTCAACTAAACCTTTATGAAACAGATTATTTTGTCCTATATTTGTTGTTACTGTATGAACATAAATATTATTTCTACTTCTAGTATTATGATCATGAACATCTTCTACGAATAGTAAATTCATTTAAAATGTGCTCTGGATATATTCGGTTTTTTGTTTTAAATATTATTATCATCGTATTATAAAATATATTTTCCTTAACACTGAACAAAGATGTAACTTGCAACATTCCTCTTATGCTAGTATACCTACTACATTTTAATATTATTCTTAACGCACAATTTTGTTTTTTTTTGAAGATTGTTAATTTCAGTATTATTTAGGAGGTAAAGTATACTAGCACAATAATTAAAATGGGGAAGTATTATTGTTTCATATAGTAATAATTTAGACCACTTGCTAAGATTTTGGCTTATTCTACCCATGAAATTTACTATTTTTGCAACTTTACTGATAACATAGTTTGAATGACTAGAAAATGTTAAGTGACAATCTATTATTACGCCTAAGTACTTCCACTCATAAACTTGTTCTATTTTTTGACTATTAATTTGTATTCCCAAATGACTAGATGTATCAATTTCGTTAAACTTATTTTTTATTATCATGAATTTTGTTTTATTTACATTTAAAGAAAGACTATTTTTACCTAACCAGTTATATACATTTACTAATTCATCATTGATGATATTTATTACTTTTTCAATATCATCTCCTATAAAATATATTAAAGTGTCATCTGCAAATAATTGAATGTTACATTTTTTAATTACATTAACAATATCATTTATGTATAGTACAAATAAATCAGGGCCTAATACAGTTCCTTGTGGAACGCCAAAGGTAGTTTTTTTAGGTGAAGATGTAGTATTAAAGTATCTAGTTTTTTGAAATCTGTTTTTGAGATATCCACTAAACCATTTTATAACTATTGGGACAAATGTTTTTAATTTCAATAATAATAGATCTCTATTAATAGTCTCAGAAGCACGTCTAAAGTCTAGAAAAACTACACCTATCATCTTCTTCTTGTAAATAGCATTTTTCCATTTCAAAAGAACTGATTGTATTGCACTTTCACATGAATTATTTTTCCGAAACCCTGATTGAAAAGGTGTTAACAGTTTGTTCACTTCAATGTAGTCACGAAACTCGATATTTACGACGGTCTCTAATAATTTTTCATAAGATGGCACCATGTTGATCGGTCTGTATTCTTCACATTTGTTAGTGTTGATTATCTTCTCAATGGGGATAATATGGGATGTCTTCAAGGTTTCTGGGAAGGATACACTTTTTAGACTCATTTGAATTAGATGCAAAAATCTCTGTCCTATTACATTGAAAGCTAATCTTTACGGTAATACCATCGACACTACTATTCTTATTAGGTAAATTGTTTATACTTTTTTTTAACTCCAAAAACCCTATTGGTAAAAATTTCTCAAACTTGCATTGATGCACATTAATGTGGCTTAAATCAGTTTCAATTTGGGTTAAATTTGTTAATGTAATAATTTGTTCTATGCTGTTAATAAAGTAAATATTGAATTTTTTACAACTCCATTGACATTTAATGGTTTTTTTAACAATTAAAGCATGCCTGTTTAGTGTGTCCATTATGGTTTTAACTAATGTTTCTGCTAGTTGATTGGTGTTTGTACAGTCCGGATTCCATGGTTGATCCATTAGATCTAATTGAAATTGCATTTCATTGAAGTTGCTCATGTCTCTGTGTTGTATTGTATATTCTTCATATTTTTCTTTCACTTTTGCATTTACAGTTATTGGGTGATCGGTTATTTTTGGAACATGGTGTACCTGGGCATCAATGGTTTTTTCATTAGATACAAGAAGATCTATGAGGGTAGCACTGTCCTTAGTGATTCTTGTAGGTTGGTCGATAATCTGATGTAGTCCATTATTTTTAATTAAAGTTCTCAGCCTATTTTCATAATATGAATCCTTTAATAGGTCAATATTAAAGTCTCCGATAATTAGTAAGGTCTCTGATCTACTAGCATATACATCAAACAAATTTTCAAGTTTCATTAGAAATTGAGCATCATTAGAGTTTGGAGAGTGGTATAAATTTATAAAGTTATATTTGTATGATTGAAAGCATATATTAATACCTACAATTCATGTGTTCATATCAATGGTATCTTTAAGTAGGACTTTATAACTGAATTCATTTTGTATATAAATGTTTATAGTAAGGTTAACAGGATTTTCGAACAAGTGAGACAACGCAACATAATACGGAAAAGTTAATTTCTGGGGAAAGTGAATGGTTTCCAAATAAGGTGGAAAAGTACATATGTCATTTTCCATAGTAATCAAACGATAAATTTCAAGAACTTGATTAAATTTTTTAGTATAAAAGTACTGTAATATCTTCTTTGTATGTTTGTTTGAAGGATTCTTTGTGATTAATTAAAGCTTTATTCTTTTACTGTTAAGATGAGAGAATGAATGCTTGAACTATTTGTTTTCTGAATTATTTTCTGACTCCTTGTTTATATTCGTTGCATTGGATACTACACTCACACATACATATTTATCAATGGATCACAGTACTCATTCATACATAGCGTCGACGTTAATGCATACTAGCCGAATTATTTTCTAGCAATTTTCCAGGAGCGCGGTTTAAATGCTTATAGAAACTTTGTTACAGATGGCATGATGAATTCTTTGAAATCGCAACTAGCAACATTGCTAGTTACAACATTTCAAAGAATTAAGTTCATATGTATTAACGGCAACGATATGTACTATATACCACCAATAAATAACAACGGCGTAGACCATTTAGGGTAAAAATCGTGAGGTGTTCTTTATCAAAAATTAAAATGGGCGAACTAAGTTGAGCATCATTTGTGACTTTTTTGCTAAAACACTGAAGGAAAACTTTCTCGTCTGTAATTTGTAAGATTACTTAATGGAACTTTTAATGGAAACAGGGTACTCGAAAGGTTCGGAGGGGCAGTGTATGTTGCAACCCCCAATTGAATTTCATGAACATTGGTATGGGGTAGATGCAGTAGCAGCACTTCACTATCGCAACAAGAAACGGCCACCTCATAGAACAAAAGATAAACGGAATAAATTCTGTGGGACGTTCTTTAACAAAAATGAAACAGGGTGGACTAATATGATTTGCGCCTGGTATATTTAGAACTACATATATTTCAAATGTATCAGAAAATCTCTGGTGTACAATTCGTCACTAAGAATATAATACATATTCCAATTCACAAATAGCTATTTCAGAATACAATAAAAATTGATCTTTAACTTAGTACAAGTGCAATATAACGGAATTGAGCAAGGTTTGAAAAAACTTCTTCTCTTCTTCGTTACCTTTCGACGTTTCTGTTAAAGGCACTTAACCACCATATAGTGTATACTGTTTTGTACCTTCAAATTCATTAAACAGGAAGTAGGGATCGAACATTCCATAATTTTGTTGTAACTGTACAAACGCACAGTAAAAATAGAAACTGCTATTTTTTTAATCTAGGTTAAACTAATCAAATGTAGTGTATTTTGGTCAGCTAAACTTGAAAATGACTTTATGCTTGATTTGTTCATGTTTACGAGTAGATAAACTTTGTAAAATATCAATATTAAACCACGCCCCCAGATGTATTTTGTCGTTTTATTTTCAAAAACTGTTAGGTTTATGGACTGGTTGTTAAGTGGGTTAGATAAAATAAATCTTATTTAATTGGCGCATGAATATATATCATACAGGATGTTTCACTGAAGATTCGTATCCTCTGAATAGGTGGTAGTACACATAAAATGCAACAAAAAAGCTGAAAATCATTAATGTTTATCTTTCATAATAACCGAAAAAAGAATGGTTTTTGAAAAGTGGGTAGCAGGTCACTGGTCTAAGAATCACACTTGGAGCTGGATGTGCCTATCTGATACATTGACGCAGCTGCTGCTAGGTGATGTCGCAGTTTGTTTTGACTATAATTTCCAGCAGTTCTCAAAAGTTGACATTTTTAGCAAATTTTTGTCGATTTGCGTAAAAACAAAAAGAGTTTTTTGTTCCTATTGATGAATACTATCACACATGCAATTTATACGAAAGTTGAGTAAAACACCCTGTATGTAGACCAACAATTTGTAGCAACTTTAGAACATAACTTATTGCGATCTTGTATTCGTCATCAAGTACTTAGCTAAGAAAAAAAATGTTGAGTTCGCAGTGCAACCTTAGCATCACTTCTGCAAAATTCATGAAGCGATGTTGTTGTTATTGTTGGTTGTAGTATTATGATAATTTTGCAGTAAAAAGAATATCTTTAGGAGAATACCCTGTACTGGACAATTATTTTATAGAAACCAAAATGTATAGGGCATTTCACCTTGTTTTGAAATCTTTCTTACTTCGTTTGTACGTCATACTGCATGACGTTTTACCTTTATTTTCTTTCTGCATTTTATAGAGCATTATTTGACTTGTCACTATTCGACTTGGGTCAAGTATACATTAAACATATCACTACCACAGAACTCCGCATCTAGCGGTAGCGGGTACGCTACAGCTACCACAAGCACAAAATAACACTAATGTATGTTCTAATAACAACTGTCCTTGAACACAAAATTTTATCCAAATTGCATTTTTGACTTTTTTATTTTGAAGGTCTATAGCTTTGTAACATTTCATTTTTGAACATAGATATGTTGTGCTTTATGGCCTATTTTGATCAAAGGCATTGACCCTCAGGAATTGGCATCGTCTGCTCAAGATATCCTATATGTAAAATAGGTGAAGTCCCATTTAATGTTAAATATCTAGCTACATTTTAAAGCAGGTGTGGAATTAAGTCGTGAACTTAGAATTCCAAAACAAAAACCATTCAAGAAAAAAATTACTCGATACGAATATGAATATAAAGAACGAAGTAAGAGAGATCCAAAAACCCTGAAGTACCCTGTACGTTTTAGGCTCACTAAAAAGATTGATTAGTACAGGGTATACCCCTAAAATGTATCTTGCCAATACGAGAATTACCATATGACTAGCCCCAATAATAATGATAATATCGCCACGTAGATTTTGCTGGAGATGCTGAGATAGAATAAGACTGAACCAGGATCGCGTTCGATGCTCAACGAGATTTCCATAGCTATTTCATGATGAACATCAAATCACACAAAGTTATGCTCGAAGCTTCTCGTATAATATGTACCGATACAAATTATTTGTCTGTGTGACATATGATCGTTTTTCGATTACACAGAAACAAGACAACATGCACAAAGTTTTCATAGCTTTTTGGTATGAAAATTAAATAAAATCCTATTTAACCTAACTGGCTCCATTTTGATAAACCTAATAGTTTCTGAAAAAACAGTAAAAATCATCTGGGGGCATGGCTTACCCTCATCAGCTTCTCTGGTTCACCACTTTTGAGTAGTAACTTTTAAGGGGTTATTTAACATATCACAAAGAAGGCCTATCAAAAATCCAAGGATCTACCTCAATTCCCCTCTATTTTTACTAATTTGACTGAACTGTTACCGTGGTATTAAAATATACATATCTTAGAAACTGTTTATTTGTGCTAGAAACATAACAGTAAAATGCAGGAGGTCAAAAGATTTGGCTATAACATTTATTTTTTCAAAACACATATACATGACGTGTCTTCGAAACTTTTAATTGTATTCTTGTAAACAAAACTAATCATGTTAAAATAAATGATTTAAAAACAAATTATTAAAAAACAATTATTTGCATAAACCTTATGTATTTTAGAACAAAAGAGGCTCAATGCTATTTTCTCATGTTAATAATAATTTTCAGAGTTACATCAGAGTTTTACGGAAAACGTTAATTTTTCTGCGTTTAAGGTTATTTATGGAATTTACGAACAAATCAACAAAAATAAAGATCACTTATGTGCTTAGCATCCCGAAATCATTACGTCAATCGTAATTTTATCTCTGATACATTCGGCAACGTTGCTGGGTTCGGTAGGGTAGGTAGGCTTGCTTAAAATTATACAAATGGGTCTGTAAACACTGTAATATGTATCGGGTTCAAGAACGACTGTCAAATATTACCAATATTTTTTTTTCATATATTTTTACCCCTCGAGGATCTTAAATATTGCTTATCAGAAATAGATCAATATTATGTAAAATATACACATTTTAAAAATCAAAAAATGCGGGTCTACTAACGACCCCACCATATAGCGGGTCCGACAACGTCGATTAAACCAATATATATATATATATATATATATATATATATATATATATATATATATATATATATATATATATTTACATCAGTCTAACAAATGGACGTCCGTACATTACGCATTTACCATCAGTTGGACGTCCGTTGTAATTGGACGTCCGTATACCGGACGTCCGATTGTATCACATGTTCATTGAATTTTTTTGGGATTACTAAAGCATCCTCTATCGTTTGGTGAAAATTTGTTTTAGACGTCAAATGACCGATTTTTACCGGAGATTGTGTATACCGTAGTTCAAGCGAATTCCACTAGATGCGCTAAATTCGACAAATATATACAGCTAAGTATATTGCAAACGGAAGGATCTACGTGTATAAGACGTCCGTGTCCATCACGAGACCTACATTCTTGCTGGCAACATCGCTTTTGTATATTTCAAGATTACTTTGATATTATTCGTGCATTTGACGTCTCTTTGTCTCGGTAACAGGATACGGCTGACCTGATTGTTAACACATGTTTTGAAATATTTATTTTGCCGTTAAACGTAGTAGGAAATGGTAGAAAGTAATATTGCAATAGAAACGTAAATTTTATCTAAATACAATAAATACCTAAACAACAAATTTAGATTTCATTTTTGTTTTTGGGTTTTCGTATTCAAATATTTTATAGAAGAATAATTATCATAAATCCTGAAGCCAACAGCTTTTCGATTTTCAAGCCATACAGCTTAATTATTTCTTGCATTGGTATTACTTACTTTTTAGTCTGAAGTTTAATTAACAATATGTTGCTAAACGAAAGCAAAAGATTATTATACGCATGTGTATCGTGAATAACTACACAGTTATACACAATATATTAAATATGAAATAATATGAAAACAATGTTTTGCCAGAATTTCAATCAGGGTTTCGTAAACATTATCGTTATAAAACTAATTTATCAAAAAAAATAATTTTTTTTAATGATTTAGATAAAAATAAATCCGTGCTTCTTATTCTTTTAGATTTTACAGAAGCGTTTGACGCTATTAACCATAATATAATACTATCGATATTGCGCTTCATTGGTTTTGGTGCATCATCTATATCTTTAATCGGCAACTAAATATATTAAAGATTTTAATAAGATAAAGTCTTAAACAAAGATTACAAATGGTTCACTTATTCAATGAATCGTTGAGTGTAAATCAGTTCGTGTAAACGTTCAAATCAATTACAAGTAAATTAAGGTGTGCCGCAGGGCTCATTTCTCAACCAATTTTATTTAACGTTTATGCAAGTACTAATTTTATTTTTCTAATTATTGTTTATATACAGATGCTACACAACTTGTTCCAACTTTGGACATAGGCCTCTCCATTCTCGTCAATTGTTTATGTTTGTTGCTGCTTCTTTCTAATGTAATCCAGCCGCCTTTTTCAAACATTTTTATCTTTTTCTGCGTTGCGTTGTGTTCTGTTCCATTTTAATCTTACGATGTTTTATTAGCTCTAGTTAGTGTCCAGGTTTGGCAGCTGTATCTAACGATCGGAAATATAAATACATTGGTTGAACACTACCTTTAAATGTTGTGGCATTTTAAGATTTCTGAAAATCAATTTTAGTTTTCCAAACCGTACCCATACCAATCGTGTTTTTCTAATTATTTCCGCTACTTGATATTCTTTATTTGGCTTCAGGATTTTCCCCAGATATACGTATTCATTGACCCACTCGAAGATACAGTCTTTATGCAGAAATTCGATATATAATCCATATCTTTAATTTCTTCAGTGTTTGTCATTATTTTTGTTTTTTGGATGTTCATCGTTAAACCTATCTTCGTAGAGGTTTTTGCTAGATACTTGATCATTGTTTGTAATTCCTTGAGTGTTGTGGTAATTAAAACTTTGTCGTATGTAAATGTAAGGCGAGTTAGTTCTTTATGTTTGTTACAAATCCTGTACAATCTAATGATCTAAATGCACCCTACGTTGCAAGAATAAATAGCTTCGAAGATATTGTGTCCTTCGAATCGCCAAACGTTTTAGTTGGTTACTACTGGTCTTTTGTTCCAATTGTATTTTCTTTTATATAGATGCTATTAAATATTATGAATTAGTTGCCTGTATCGAGAATCTATTCTACAGTTGTTCATGGCTTGTGCTACAGCCCAAAGTTCAACATAGTCGAATGGGAATATAGACAGGTGGTATTCATTTGCTTCTTTATGAGCGTTCTTACCGTAAGAAGAAGATCTAACGTGCTATATTCCTTCGTGAATCAAGCTTGTTCAACTGGTCGATACGAATCCATATTAGGCGTTAATCGGTTAATGATATTTTTATAAAAAAAAAAACTTAAGATAGCAAAGAGATAGGCCGATAGTGTTCTCATTCAACTATGTGTCACTTCTTGTGTAATAAATGTCTAATAAAACCATCTCATTTATTTCTAAAAAGAAAGAAAATGTATTTTTAGATTGCAGAATAAAACTTGCAGCCGAAAAAAACATTTTGAGAGAACAGTTTTATGACAGTCTTATACTAATCTGTATGTATATTTGTTACTTTACCACTAATTATGTAGACAAATTATTTTGTTAGTTATACAATATACTTTTGTTACAAATAATTGCAAGCAGAAAACAAAAATGAAAGTTTATTAGTAACTGATAAGAGACAAATAAATATGTATTACATGCGAGGCAGGCGCGGTAAGACGAGAGATGCGAACGCCTTATGATTATAGGCCGGCCGCGGGTCGGTGGGACATCACAATAAATGATGTCTTACTTTTTATTACATATCTTGATTAATATTTATTTAAAATTCATAAATCAAAGACCATCGTAATTGCAAAAAAACGTGGTTACAATTTCACAAGAATACATGTTTTGTTAAATGCTACAGATATTAAATGCCCGAGATAAAACGGTGTAAAGCAAAAACTACTCGAGTTTAATTAGGTTTGTGCAGTGCTTGAAACGAGAAATCTGCATAAATGTAAATCCTTCTCAATTTTCACTTATGCGATTTACGTGCATTTTCAAACGGAAGCTCTTATTAAGACTTTAAAATCAATAAGAATCTCTACAAAAATATACACAATTTTGTATTACAGAGGTAGCTTATATCTTCTATTTTCTAACTACGTACTTAACTCGAAATTTTTAAATAGTGTCCTTTTGCACCATAGGGTTTTTTGACAAGTTGCAGTTTTATAATCTACAGAACCAAAGCTACAATTCTATTTATTTTATACATTTTTACCTCGAAGTCCTACAAAATGTGTTTTTTGTAAGTTTCCGGGCTCCGAGCACTTTACTAACTAGTATGTCCCCATCTCTTATCTAAATATTAACTTCTTTGTTTCATCACTTATCCTGTCTTCACTAGATTTAGTTTTTCACGCTACTTTTGTTCCTGCATTTAAAAGCTTTTTTCGGTCTGTTGGTTATTTCGTTTATGTCGTTTCTAGTTTTTCTTGCTGGCAACACTCTTCTAGACTTTCTACTGTATACTTTCTAAACTGTCTTTCCTTTCTATTTTTTTTATCAAATCAAGCCTTAGCACTAAACTTCGATATACACTACCTGAGATGAAGTAGTCTATTTCATTTTGGGTCGTTCCATCAAGAGAGATCCACATCTATTTTCGACTAGCTTTTTTTTGAAGCTAGAATATTTCGGATTCGCCAAAATTTCATACTAATTTGCCATTAAAGTCACCTAAGGTGATGGCTGGTTTTATCTTTTCTTCGTCTAAAGGTTTCGTTAGTTAGAAGGCTTCAAGTTTTTCTTCTGCGTGTGCAGATGTTAGCGCATAAACCTAAATCATCTTTAATCTGACCTTATATAACAACTTATTCAACTACGATATAAGCGACTCTGCCGGATATGGTTTCAGACTTGACCACTTGAAATGCAAGTTCTTTCTTTATTGGAAATCTTACGCTTCCATATGCTTCGTTTCCCTCTGCCTTGTAGTAGAATGTGATTCCTAAATTTAGTTCCATACATTGTTCTCCTCTTCTTTCTATTTGCGAAAGCACACTATATCCTTTTCTACTTTTTTAGTTCTTCTAATTCATAGCCGACGGTTTTAAGCCGAGAAAAAGGTAACATCGTTACCGAAATACGTATTGAGCAATAGTTAAATAGGTACATTGTGTAGTTCGGAGACACCATTTAAAATATTGTGTTATGATAGACCATAGTCTTTACAATCTATTACTATTGCATTAAAATATACATAATGAAGAATTTAAATATGAATTAACTCCTGAAGATAACTGCTAAATTTTATTATACTCGGCGAGAAACTTGGAGAAGCTTTCGCTGTAAGTTAGTTTTTAAATTGATATTCTTGATACAATATCTTATTATATATTTGTATTGTAGTATTAGAAAGTATTTACCTACTAGAAAAAGATAAGATTTTGGAAGACTGAAAGACAAAATTAGCCCCAAAAAAGGTGTTGGCCAATACAGCTCCCAGAAAACTTCATTAACTGCTACAAAGTTTAGCACAAAATTAAATCATTGTCATTAGCAACTAAAAAATATGAACCAAATTTCAAAATCAAATACCAAAAGGATTACAAAGATATAGGCTAATTTAACTTGATAATTCCATTCAAATCAACCAATTGTTATTGTTATTGAGATGTGTGATCCGAAGAAGAGAAAATGTGGCATAATTATTGTGGTTGCACAAAATTTTATAGAAACTTCAAGCAAAATATTATCGTAAGGTTAAGAGGTTAAGAGATTCAAGACAGTAGAAGTTGAAAAAAAGGTAATTAAAAACTGTCAAACTCACAATTTGCTGTTGCAAGTCTAGTGACCAAACAGAGACAAAACATCATAAAGGAAGTTTCTAAGGTACAAGATGGTTACATGAATTTCTCGTCGTTTGTTTATAAATCTCAGATAATCTAAATTCAATAGTAAAATGGTATTTTCTTTTGTTGCTAAATAACGTTATATCTATTCTTATATTTAAAAGGGTGTCTATAAACTACATATTTGTGTTTGACGTAACAATGCCAATACATATTTCGGAAACAAGGTTATTTTATTATTATAACCCTCTCTTCAGTGGGTACAAATGAAAGCATGGCGTTTAAGAAATATGTACTAATACAAAAGGGACAACCATCGGCCTTGGCTATTATGGGATCCATGTGTTACATAAAGATTTCTGACCTAAAAATATTTTGTTAGTTTTAAAATTAGGTACTCTGTTTTTCTCTTACGTAAAATTTTATAACTTTAACTAAAATTGACGGTATTATTAAAAAGAAAATAAATACACTGTTTACAATAATTCTTTTTGTAAAAGTTAAAATTTAAATTGTTATAAATAACACAAATTCAATTTGCTAATTTAACCATTTCACAAAGAAAAATTGAATTGGAAGTTAGTAATTAAAATTGACGATATTATCTGTAAATTAAATGCACCGTTTAAAATATTATAAGTATCGTTTTGTCAACGAGAATTAAAATAGTTGAATACAACAAACTCGATTTTCTTATTTAATCACTTTGGGAATATATTTTACCTAAAAAGCTAATCATTTGTTTCTATCTTTGCTTACAAGTAAATCTTATGTTTGCGACCACTATTAAAGATTTAAAAACTGAAAGCCATAATTAGTAGTTTAAAAAATCATTTAGACTGACTCGTTAAGGCCCCTCCACACGCTCCGTCTTACCTTGATACTTGCCTGCGCAGTTCTAGTCTTAAGGCAAGTCTCAAGACTTCATTTGTATCCACACGTTCCGTGTTCCGTTCATACTTTTTCTCAGTTTTGAGAGTGCGTTGTAGTGTCACCATGTCGAATGTCAGTGACGATCTTTTAATAGCGGTGTCTTTAGCCTTAATTTTAAGGAAAAAGAGTACACCTAGATCAAAATGGGCAAAGTCGTGGCTATTAAAGAGGAATCAACTCTCACATATAAATTTATTAAATGAATTAAGGTTGGAACCCACAGACTGGAATAATTATCTTCGGATGGATGAGGCTACCTATTGCGAGCTTTTGCATATGGTAACGCCTCTTATTACACGTAAGGACACTGTAATGAGGGCCGCTATAACCCCACATGAGCGCCTTAGCGCCACCCTCCGCTTCTTGGCTACAGGATGTAGTTACGCTGATTTAAAATTTAGAACTGCAATATCTGCACAGGCTCTATCAAAAATCATCCCAGACACGTGCAAAGCTATATATACAGTGCTGAGAAAACGTTATTTACAGGTAGGTACATAATTTATATATTTATTTACATACTTTTAAATATACACCTAACCACCCTGTGTACTGAAATCAACTAGTGTTGTGTGTAGGCATTGTTAGTAGGTATTCAGTTTTAATACCACGAGAGCAAACGAAAATAATCGATTATACCTACCGAGCGACGAGACGTATTCTGCGAAACACCACGACAGCGTAGCTGGAGTGGTGTTTTAAGGAATACGTCGTGTCGCGAGGTAGGTATAAGATTATTTTCGGTTGCTCTAGTGGTATTCGATACGATTATATAACAAATAAAATTTAGAATCAACTATTATTTTTGCTTTCAAAAGCGATGCTTTTTTGACAGATTAATTTAATTTATTGCATGCACAGGTATGTCGATGACTTCAAAATAATTGTTACTCTGACAACGATTGCTTGAACCAATAGTGTTGCAGGCTTGGAAATACCGAAACGATTATACAACGTCGTGAAGCGTATATTCACTTATCTATATGTGGTAACTAGGATAATTCGCAACTACTATTGGCTAATTTTATTATGAGTTGTATAATCAATTTAATAAAACACCAGCTCATTTACGATTTTTATTATAACAAACTGCGTTACACGTTTTCATTGAATGTATGGAACAACTGGGCAGCACCGTGCCTTTGACTTTGGAACGACTCGCTGAGTGCCATATTAGTATTTGTGTATATTGGAGGTGTATATTCATATTGCATCTGCTGGTTGTGTGCAACAGTAGATTGAACATGTGAGACTGTAGACGACGATGAAAGTTGAAAGTTATTTTGTTCACTCACTATCTTTGAACTTCTACCGAGACTTCCTAATTTTGCTTCAAAAATCGCGTCATTAATTAATTTTTGACAAAATACAGCTTGTTCGGTGGGCAGTGTTCTTAATTCTTCTGCAATATGTTTCCCATATGACTCATATTTTTCACAATCTGATGATCTTATTAGTTTATTCGCCACTAAACCTAATATTTCATCGGATTGAGCATTTCTTCCCTTCTTTTTGGGCCTACTGCATTGAGATGATGATGATTGAGACCGTATAGATGAAGGAGTGGCAGGACTAAATACTGGCGAAGTTAAGTCATTACCCTGTACAAGATTAAAAAAACTATATTTAGTCATATGAGTATACCTACATCGTAGCATAGCATTATTAGTATATAGTTAGTATAAGTAGTTATGGAAAACTAAATATTATGTTTTCAGTTTGTAATTCGCAATAGGAAACAAGACCTATAATATGATCTTAATTTTTAGTTTCCCAACACGGAGATGGAATGGAAAAATATTGCTGCTGAGTTTGACCGCAGATGGCAGTTTCCAAATTGTTTGGGTGCTGTGGATGGGAAACACGTCCAAATTACCCCACCAGCAGGAAGTGGATCATACTTTTTTAATTATAAAAAACATTTTAGTGTAGTGTTACTCGCCATAGCAAATGCGAATTATGAATTTATTTTATGCGACATTGGAACAAATGGACGTGTTTCAGATGGGGGAGTTATTGAAAATACAATGTTTTTCGAAAAACTCGTGAATCGTGAACTTAGTATCCCTACAGTAAATAATAATCAACTTCCATATGTATTTATAGGGGACGAAGCGTTTGCGCTTCGTACAGATTTTTTAAAGCCTTTTAGTCAAAGAGAATTAAATTTTGAAAGAAAAATTTTCAACTACAGATTGTCTAGGGCGCGTCGAATTATTGAAAACGCTTTTGGGATAATGGTTGCACGGTTCAGAATTTTTCACACACCTATTAATTTAAGCATAGAACACATAGAACAGGTTGTAATGGCATGCTGTGTGTTACACAATTTCTTACGCAGAAAGTGTAGTAATTCATATAGCCCGCAAACATGTCTAGATGAAGAAGACAAAACAAATGGTGAAACAATTCCCGGACTAACGAGTGAAGCACAACTTTCGGCATTACAAAGAGGCTTTAATAGAAATTACGGGGAGACAGCAAAAATTGTACGACAGAGATATCTTGAATATTTTAACGGTGACGGAAGTGTCGAATGGCAAAATAATTTTGTACATGGCAACTAGGAACTTAATACAATATTCCAACATTATAATTAATTTTTAATTTTACCTCGTCTTCACTAATGATTTCCTCTGTAGCCGCTTCACTCTCATCTCTTTCATTCAAATTGGAGGTACTCTCTCTTGGAGTCTCCTGATCTAACAGAAACAATAATTGGTCAAAATACCATAACGAGGGCTTGTAGATGTCATCCTCTCCAGCTCCTGCAATAAAACACTTTTAAATAGAATAAACAAGTAGTAGGTAGGTATAGTTGCCGTCACGATAATTTAACTTCATAAATATTTCTATTATGGCTTATTATTATTTATTATAGACACTGTCAGATGCTTCTTTTATGGCAGTTCAAATATCGTGGCGCGTGCAATATGTACAAAAGTATTCAACCAGCATAGGTACTTACCTGACGTTTCGGAAGCTTTCACTTTTTTAATTTCTTTCCTAAAACAGCTTCTTAACGAATTAATTTTTTTAATAACTGCATCTTTTGTTGCCATTGGGTCTTTTTCTTTTAATTTATCGCACAATACATCGTACGCTGCTTGTTTCTTATTGCGGTTACTGTAATCTGCAGACTTGATTCTCCATAAACATGGATTTTGTCTGTATAATGAGATAAATTCCGTTATAAATTCTTTACTATAACCCCTCAAATCTGCCATTCTTGTAATCACAATCTTCACGACGCACTGTTTTGGCTCGAACTGAAGACTGTCGTGTGTCCACACGTTCCAACTTGCTCGAACACCAGTCGGCTCGCGTGCAAAATTTCAAGCAGAATCTGAAATCCTTCGAGCCAAGCCACAGTCTTAAGACTTTGCATCCACACGCTCCGTTTTACCTTAAGACTTGGAACTGTGCAGGCAAGTATCAAGGTAAGACGGAGCGTGTGGACTTACCTTAAGACTTGGAACTGTGCAGGCAAGTATCAAGGTAAGACGGAGCGTGTGGACTTACCTTTAAGACAGAAAGATGGAAAGTGGGCAACAAACAACGAACAAAAGGCAAATATTTTGCGATTCATTTAGTAAAAACTATTTCAGCCACATAAAGAACAAAATGTACCTAATTTAAATGAGCCAATCCAACAAGATGAGATCAGACTTGCTTCACCTAAGGAAATAATGGCTAAAATCAAAGCTGACTTATCTAATAAATGCTGCCTGCCTTCATATTATTTAAAGTACGTGCCTAGATTGTGGAAAGTTGCGGAGGTCATCATGATTCCCAAACCTGGGAAACCATCTAACGAAGTTTTATCTTACAGACCTATATCTCTACTTTCTGTAATATCGAGATAAATTACTGTTAAAAAGATTAAAGCCTATCATTGAAGAGAGAATTCCGCCTCATCAATCTATCGGGAATCTATACTACATTTATTCATGGTTTGTTCCTCAGCCCAAACTTCAACACAGTCGAATGCCTTTCCATAGTTGACCAAGTCAGAGGATATAGACAGGTGGTATTCATTTGCTTCTTTATGAGTGAGCTTTTCGTAAGGAGACGATTTGACGTGCTATATTCTTCCTGAACCCAACTTGTTCGTCTGGTTGATACGAATCCATTTTAGGTGTTAATCGGTTATTGATATTTTTTATAAAAAACTTTAAGATTTAAGATAAGATAGCAAAGAAATACTCCGATAGTTTTTTAATTCGTCCCTATTTTCCTTCTTGTGTAACAAAATGCTTATACCTTCATGTCGATCTAAACCTGCAAGTAGTTGTAATACAATTTGTTTGAATGGTTCCCTACTGCGAATTACACATAAAGACACCAGTAAAAGGTCTACCACTCAAATATGTATATTTTTCCTCGTCGCCTCGCAAGGAACACAGGCACATGTTTTGGCTTGTACGAATATACCCATATTTCATATGTTACAAAGATCCTTTACATAAAATTTCTTTCTTACTAGATGTGAATCATATTTTGTAGAATTCATATGACGGTCATTGTTAAAATACAGTTAAATATCTTTTTCTAGAACTGTCAAAAAATTGTATTTCATATATCATAGCAACAAGCTAGGAAAAATGGCTATTTGGTGAGTTTTTTGATCGAGACGGAGCCCAGATTAGAAACATCTCGTGAATGGAAATAGTTATTTGTGTATTTTATTTCAAGAATGAAAGTCTTTTCGAAAATCTCATTCGAGACCACCAAAGTCCTTTCGATCACGAATTACGCACAACGTTTTTTCTGTAGCGTTATTAAAATAACCGAAAAGGTAATAAAGAATAACACAAGGAAATTCCTATTTTAGCGCAAAGTCGACAATTTGGTTGTTGCTACGGAAACGATATTGCTCAAATATGCATAAATCGCATGAATGCACGAAATATTTTTCGCTCTGAAGCGAGAAATATTTCGTGCACGTTGTCAAGTAAACAAAACCAATGTGGCATTTTGCATACGGATATTAATGACAATCCAACTCGAAAAATTTTTAACCAATCGAATTACAGAATTTTTCAAATTGGGACCAATGAAATTAGTTTTATAGTGAAAAAACCACTAGTGGTTTTTTCAACAGTAAAAACACAAGAGCTTTTTTTTATCGGATAAATTTCTTTTTGTAACGAAATAATTTTGCAAATCAGTAATTATACGAGAAAAACTGACATGGCAAAATCGCGAGACCGAAGGTCGAGCGATTTTGCCAAATGTCAGTTTTTCGAGCAAAATTACTGATGGAAAAATTTTGAGTTAAAAAGAAATTTATTCTTAAAAGAAAAGCTCGAGTATTTTTTGGCAAGATAAATTAACGACTGAATATATGAATGAACAACAACAATAATTATTTTTATTGATACAATTAAATTATTTGAATGAACAGTTATTAAATACACAATTGTTATAAATAATTATAACTGACAGGGCAGACATTAAAGTGACGTAAGCGTACTAGATGTAGTCTGGTTATGAGGAACAGGCGTTTTTATCGGTGATAAAAAAGGATGCACCTTTTTTATCGCTGTCAAAATGACAAAACTGTCATCATTAAATGACACATTTTATATAGGAGTTAATTTATCACTAAGAAAAAACCACTTGTCAAAATGAAATGTCAAATTCAATTAAATTAATATTAACTACACACGCTAAATAAAAATTTGCTCGGTGGATCGTCAAGCTGAATACAGCTCGTGGTCTAATTTTTTCTTGCAAAATTTATCGTTTAAGACTTTCGTAGCTTTTGCTTTTGGAAAATTACACTCGTCTTCTGCGTCGACTCGTGTAGTTTTCGTTGCAAAGCTACTCATATCTGAAACGACAAATGTTGTCGGAAAAAATTAGACCACTTGTGATATTATATATGAAAATATGTCATCATTTCTTGACAGCTGTAGAAAAAAAATATTTTTTCCTAGCGAGTTAACGCAAACTAAGCGTACCTACTCGATGTTCAATACAATTCATGAATCTAAAGACTTGGTTTAAGGTTTAAAAACCATTTTTTATCAAAATTAGAAAAAAATTTTGTAGGATACGGATTAGGAAATGCGATTTTGTGTAACTCTTGTGTTTTAAATTTACGATTTTCATAATAACCGTAATTATCTTTCGACCAATAGAAAGCGAGATATACGCGAAAAAAATCAATTTTCATGACTTTGATCTTGAATTACTTTCGAACCGAATATGATATCGATGGCGACCTTTTGCATGTTACTTATAACGTCCATATAACTGCTGTTGTGTGCAAAAATTCAGCTTAGTGCAAATTCTTCAGAAGTAAAATGCTAATGTTACTAGTCGAATTAGAAATTCTATTCCTGCGCGTTATGTACATTTTTTAGTGCATCAAATTATTTCGTAAATGAAAGAAATAGCGAGTCTCACTTTTCATTCTTGTGTTCCCTGGTTACTGAGTTTAAAAAATGATTTATTTGAGCAACAACCTTAGTTTAGTCTTTTAAAAATAGTTCTGTCGTTAGCATATTTTAACTTACTGGGGTTAGTAACTTATTACTAACAGTATGTGATATCTAAAGTGAACCCTCAAAAAATAGTACTATTAATGTACTGATTTTGTTATTAGCTCTGATTATTAGATTATTATTATTATTAGCTTTCTAGTTAGTAGTTCTATTATCAACTCTAAAATGTAAGTTATTTTAAAATTCTAAAAGTTCGCTTGAAGAAATAAAGTTCACCATCAAAGTTACAAACTAATTTAACATTATTTTTTACATATTTTACAGCTGTACTGTCCAAAAAGCATTGTACGCCCACAAAAAAAGAGTTCAATAAAGAAATAGTGGTTAATAAGTTTTAGATATAGTGCAAATCTTTTAGTTTTGTTATACAGATTTAAATATTTATTATATAATATTATACTATGCGTTTAATATAATTTATGCTTTTTGAATAAAATTATTCTGAATATTATTTCTATTAGCTTGTTATCTCCGCATTCGAAAAAACATTAAAGCTTTAAAGGAACCAACTTGTACTAATAATAATGTATGAAAGGCAATAAATACACGCCAGAAAGGTTGTAAAACGATTTCGGGAGTTTGTATTTGTTCTTACTTCTAAACAGAAATATCTTAGGAATGAAACTGAAACTTAGAAATCACTATAGGGAATGCTTTTAATTCTACCCGCATTATCTTGTTGGAGTATTATAAAGAACTATATATTTGAACTATGAAAATATTGATGGCATTTGACTTTTGACTTCTTATTAAAGTACCCAAATAACAGAAAATTTTGAATTAGAGAATTTCAAAACATAACATTACAATTACATTGTGTTCTTGTATTCTTGTGTGTTGTTTTTAAAATGCTAAAGTAAAAATATTTTTTAAGTTCTCTAACTAATTTAAATTTCAGGTAAGTTAATATTTCTTTCATAATAATGTATCAATCCAAAAATTTACACTTTTATTTTATAATATAAATATACATATTTTACAAACCAATTAAATAATTATTTAGAATCAAGACTTTTTCAGGGATAACCTGATATATAATAACATAAGAAAGAAATTCTAAAGATTCTTCCCTACTTCCATAACAATATTACGAACACCAGATTTTTAAAGCGTCGTAAATATGTCTAACAATTCGTTTCGCCTTAAAAAGAATAAGACAACATACAGTACAACAGTGTAAGAAAGAGCCAGATGTTTCTTTTACACCGACAACGTTGCAGGACGTCAAAATACCGAATTCCACATTAGTGTATATCTCTGGGACGTCATTTTGTCGGAAATATTTATATGGATATACACTGGACGTTATAAGACTGTATTATGTGCGGACGTCGAATGACGGTGTATATTGACTTCTTTATTTTTGATTTTATTAAAAATCTAACTAGCACACGTAACACTACTATGTAAAATAGTGTATATACATACACGAACTAAATCTTCTCTAGCGTTATTAGTTGTGGTGGACGTCCAATTACTTAGATATGAAAGGACGTCCATTTGTTAGGCAGATGTAAATATATATATATATATATATATATATATATATATATATATATATATATATATATATATATACTCGTCTACAGTATGTTGTGACATCCAGTAAAAATTTTGACGTTTCGACATCCACCCTAAAGAATGTGAATACAGACAAAATAAAAATATGACTTTTTAGAATTGAGGAGCGGGTGTCGTTGCAAAAAAGAAAATTAAACCATACACAAATTGAAAATAATTTTCGACCTATCTCTTTGACATCCGGTGTATATCCAGTATACATTCTTATTTAATGCTTCTTCTGACATCCGCAAAAATTCTGCCGATCTTGTGACATCCTTACAGTGTTGCCTGCTTTGCAGTGTATTTCAGAGTTACAAACACCTTGGGGAAATAAGATCTTCTGGCTTATTAAAAATTTCTTTATTTGAATAAGAGGCGTATTAAAATACACCGGAAACTAATTTGTGAACAAAACAATACAAAACAAAGAAATGTAAAAAACGTGTAATACGTTTTACAATGTTAATAATATTATTGATAATTTTCGTAATAATATAGTCAATTTATTAGATACATATACTCCACTTAAATCATACAATATTAGAAGTAACTTAAAGCCATGGTTGAATAATAACGTTAAAAAATGCAAATAAAACTGAATAAAGCATATCAGAATAAAACTACTAATGATCCTCAAGTTTGGATTAACTACTATAGTTTGAGAAATGAACTAGTTAGAATAATAAGATCAGAAAAAGTAAGATATTACATACTACAGCTTGATAACAATTAAATGGGAATTTGCGAGCTAGGTGAGAAACGGTAAACACATTAATCGAAATATCAAACAACGATCTCTCAGATGATAATGGGGCTTGTGAATTGCATTCATTCAAATTGTATGAATTTTATTTCAAATAGAGATATCGTCAAGATTTTTGCGCTGAATCGACACTTTTCATATGTAGACATTATGTTCCTCAAGAAATGTTCCTAATTTTTAACAATAAAAATGCAATAACAAAAGAAAACGAATTTTAGTGACAAGCGGTTTGATATTTCTTTGGGTAAAATAATGCCTACATTATGAAAAATTTTGCTGTTAATAAACAAGAAAGCGTAGTTCGCTATTTTTCTATAGAAAAGGTCTATAGAAAAAAATGGATAGTAGTAACCTTCAAAGTTACCAATAAAGACTTTCTCTTTTTAATGTTAGGACAGAATTTTATTAGAGGGATAGACTGAAACGTCAGCCTTTGTCAAGTACTTAACACAACTGTTATTAAATAAAGTTTTAAAAGTTATTTATCGCTCTGGCTAATTTTAAAACGCCAAGCGTTGTAAATATCACATTTTGATACAGTTTCTGCGTGATGGTTTCTAAAATATGACCTAAGTAAAATTTGCAAATTGCAATTTTTAAATGTCAATAAAACTGTCCTCAAATTTGTTCGTCAAACGGAATTGTTACAAATTTTTTCTTTACAATATTTTAAATAGAAAACTTGAAGATGTACAAAATTAGCAGCTTTGATGCATTTTTAAATTAATTCGGAATTATTTGAAACTAATTCTGTGCAGTAAAAATATAATTTATTTGTCCTCTTTTAGAAAGCGTCTCTCTACTATGAAATGATTTGCTGGGCCCGGTAAGTTTTATAATCTTATTGTGACTGAAGGGTGTCATTGTTATGAAACAGATTTTCAGGTAAAAGAGGATTTATTTAAGAAGATAAGTAACATATTTTTCTACAAATTCATCATTTATCACGAACAATTCGTTTAGACTTTGATCGTATTTTAATTAAGTAAATAACAATTTACATAATTTATTTAGGTCCTACAAGAAGTTGAGACTAATAAAGGATATTCTCCAACTTGTTTTCTGATTTTCTGATAGGTACCCAATTTATCTTTTTATCTGCAACAAACTTGTGTAAACTAAAAATCAAAATTTAAAATGGACTGAATTGTATTAAATTAAATAAAATTAAGGTAAATTCATGGATTTAATTAAAACTGACTTCATTGAATTGGATTTTTAAAAAGACTTTCAATTTCTGAATTACTGGCAATTGAATTGAAGTCTACATTAGTTCTTTTAGATGTTGGTAGTTTCTTTTGATTCTTAATTTCTGTTTTTTATATGCTTGCAATGAATTTGATAGCGTGGAACATGGAAGTCCTGCCCATATGCAAACTATAAATTAAAGGAAAGGTGGATTAAATAAAAAAGATCCCTTAATCTTTTCCGCATATTTAATAAATCTAAAAAATATTTAATTTAATTAAATTGTTTTGTATAGTTTTATATATAAGTTGTTGGTAATTTAAGATTTAGCATGCTCTTCTCTGGACTAATTTAATTTGATTTCAAATTTATACTTGTCACCTTGAAAATGGCGACATAGCCAGTTTCGGCAGTCGGACAAACATGAAATATTTTCTCTCCACGACCACTATGGAATTTGTAAATTCTGAAATTAATTTTGATAATAAAAACTTAATATTATAACTCTTGTTGTAAATAAATATTCTAAAACACTACCCTACTTATGTATTTTGCTTGTATTTCATTCTATCACTAGATATGGAATGAATATTCTGTAACAGTATAATAAAAAAACGGTTATGCTTTCTTTGTTTACATTAACTATCAAACTTTTTAAAGTTATTATGCTTGTTTTCAAATTGTAAATACTGCTAAGTTTAAGTTTTCTTATGGTCTTGGAGAAAGCACGTTCTGTTACTCGGTTTGAATGAAAATTCGATGCTCGTGGTTCCTATCGCTCGCTTTCAGCTCGCGTTCGGATCCTTCCACTAGCATCGAATTTCCATTCTAACCTCGTTACAGAATATACCATTACATTCATTAAATATAAGATTTTTTATTTAATTCACCCTTCCTATTGGATACGTAAGGCCAAGCCTTACTATAATAAGGAACATAAATATCTACCACATACGACCGGGATGGGGTCTCAATATAGCAGAGTAGGTGTTTCCGGTTTTGAAATGAGATATTTCCATTGGCGGTTCTCACTGTCTCAAAATGCGCACATAAACTACATAACCTCAATTTTAAAACACAGTATTTTGAAATTAATCTTAGAATATAAATTTTATATTTAATATTTTAAACAAACGAATACTTATTTATGAAATGTAATTCCCTTCTTTGTATTTGTCGGAATTTGCGAGAACAGCAGATTTAGATGGTGTCTAATGGCGGCCAGTGTAACGTCATATCCGTCGCTTTTGTAGAGATTGTAATTGATCATTCATATATTCTAATAAATTAAAGGATATTACAATCATGGACAACAGTTTAACTGCAACTTTAGTAATCCTGAAAAAATAAACTAGGGCAGGACTGATTTCTAAACTTCACTTCAAATGCTGTTTGTGAAATAAATACTTCTTGTATTACCTAAAATAAAAATTATATGTTCCCAATAAAGTTGATTCATGAAATTAATTAGCTGTTCGTGGAATAATGGCGATTGGGAGAGGTTATTAAAACCTTGAAGAGATCTTTGGTTACATGAACTATTACTGTTGCTAATCAATTTCAAGAGAGATCTACTGAAGAAATGAAAAAAACTGCTGAAGAGAAAGCAGCAGATGCAACCAGCATAGGCTCTCTCTGTTGACAGACAAAGTAGTAGTGGTTGATGAAACATGAGGAAAACTGTCGTTCTCTTCTGCGAGTGCGGTGTTCCGTTGCAGAGCGTGTGGAAAATAAATACTGTGTTCATTGTGATAGAAAAAATAAAATCTCAATGAAGAAAACCCCACATGTGGTTAAGAATTACTAGGTTATAATACCTGCTACGCGGGTATAAAGTTTTGTTTATACAGTACCAAAAAGCTTTAGGAAACATCTAAAAATGACTTTAGAATATTTTGGAAACCATTAAAAACGTAAATAAAAAAAGCAAAAAATAACGTCCCAGCCATTCTGTAGCATTGAAAATATCACATGGAGTAAGGCTCTGAAAACAAAACTTTTTTCTAAAATTAGTTTAGTGTAAAATTTCCACAATCTAAACACAAATGTGTATAAAGTGTTGCATAAGCGAAATAGTCACGCCAAGAAAGTAAGAAAGAATATAGAGAATCAACGTATATAAATATTGATTAGAAACCATTAAAAACGTAAATAAAAAAAGCAAAAAATAACGTCCCAGCCATTCTGTAGCATTGAAAATATCACATGGAGTAAGGCTCTGAAAACAAAACTTTTTTCTAAAATTAGTTTAGTGTAAAATTTCCACAATCTAAACACAAATGTGTATAAAGTGTTGCATAAGCGAAATAGTCACGCCAAGAAAGTAAGAAAGAATATAGAGAATCAACGTATATAAATATTGATTCTGGGGATTCTTTTAGCATGGAGCCGGATATCTTGGTCCAAGAATTTAAATCAAGTATGTCCATGTATGGGATAATTAGTGATGGAGAAGTAGTACCTATAGTAAGATACTCTAACCCAGGCTTTATGGTAATGTAACAGTAGAGAAATCTGAATGCAGGAACCATCGTCTCCGAAATTATTTGAATAAATTGAAATCCTTGACTCAAGATACGTGTAAATCTAAGTAAATTTTCATGCAAGGAGCGCAAATTAGTGCAGTTGAGGTTACTGCTTTTAAAAGCAGCCGCAAAAGGGGAATTAAACACAAAAATAAGAAGGCTCCAGAAGGCTACGCGGAAATAAAAATTTTTTGTTATTTTCATTTGCCTCTTTACGGCTGCTCGTAAACGCAGTAATCTCGACTCCACCAATTTGCTCTCCTTGCATGGAAATGGTTTACTCGTATCTTGAGCCAAGGATTGCAACTTATTCGAACAATTTCGGAGACGAATGTTCCTGAATTCACTGTTACATAAAGCATGTATTCGAGTACCTTACTTTAGGTACTACTGCTCTATCTCCAATTATCCCATACATGGACATACTCAAGTATGTCCATATATGGGATAATTGGCGTTTGATAATTGGCGTTGATAATCTAATTCAAATAAGATTGTTGGACTAAACTCTGGCTTCATGCTCGAAGAAACCCCAGAAAGATTCCTAGTATATGTGGGATTTTCTTCATTGAAATTTTGTTTTTCTATCGCAATGAACACAATATTTATTTTCCACGCCCTCTGTGACAGAACACTGCACTCGCAGAAAAAAACGATTTTTTTCATCATGTTCCATCAACCACTACAGTGATTAATAGAATACCTTGTCTGTCAACAGAGCCTATGCTCGTTGCATAAGCTGCTTCTTCTTCTGCAGTCTTTTTCAATTCTTCAGTAATTACCTATCAAAATTGATTAACCACAGTAACATGGCGATTTTGATCGGTTGCCGACGCCATACAAAGGACGTTGATGTAACCCAAGAATTATTCAAGGTTATAATAACCTCGTCCAAGCGCCATTATTCAATTATCATTATTAAATAAGCTTTATTTAGATGCAGACCATCAGTTTATTTCAGGAAATGCAAGAAGTATTTATTGCTCATACGACATTTGAGGTGAAACTTGGAAATCCTGTCACCCCAAAGCACATAAACTAACAGTTTGCAGATTCTTAATACACGGAGCTTTAACTATTCCACTAATACAGCTACATTTTAGCAAAGAGATATCAAACCGTTAAACAAAAAGATTATAGGTTAGCTATCAAAAGAATATTGATTATCAAACATTGACTATCAAACAGAAGACACAAATTACACAGCTACCATATTTTGCAAAATATCAGAAAAAGTTGCACATATACTAAGAAAAACCAACCCTTAAAAAATAGCCTTTAAAACCAACACTAACACTTTTTAATTTTTATTTAATGCTAATGACAGAACACATGATATCATGAAATCGGGCATTTACCGTTTAAATTGCTCTTTTGTAGTTCGGTATATATTAGACAAACGCATCGAAATTTTGAGATAAGATATAGAGAACACGTGCGTTGTTACAGAAATAAACATCCTGAAAAATCTAATTATGCCAAACACCTTTTATAACAAAATCACACAATGATTCCCCAAAATAATATTAAATTCTACATTTTTTTCTACACTGAGAACACTTGGAAGTCACACCAACTGCTGAGAGTATTTGACTGTTGTATATAAAATATACAGCACCAGCTCTCACGCGCGCCCCCTCTGCACTATACACTGGAAGTAAATATTCATTTCTGTTTTTGAATCACTGTATTTTGACATCCACCTCAAATTTCTTCTGCACCTTCTCACGACCCTTACACGACGATTTAACATAGAAATCGCTGTGACATCCAATTTTGGATGTTACAACGTCGACGGATGTCGAAGAGGTAGCAAAATTTTTGCGCCGTGATGTCACAACGCCGATTGGATAAATCTATATATATATATATATATATATATATATATATATATATATATATATATATATATATATATATATATATATATATATGTATATATATATATATATATATATATATATATATATATATATATATATATATATTGATAAAGGGTACCTTGTCACCTCCAAAGTAGATACCCAGCATACGTTGTCACCTCATATATAACGTTGTGACCTCCGTTTTCGGAGGTCACAACGTTTTGCCCTGTTTTCGACTGTATAAGCATATAGATGGTGTTAGAAGCCTAAATTCAAAATTTTTGTCTGGAGGTGATAACGTCATACTTATACTCACAAAATTAATTTTTAGTTCAGCTGTAGATCGCTGGCGTTGCCGTCGCTGTTAGTTGTATAATTGCCAATACGATGTCACCTCCGCCTGTATATGTTGTTTTTTGTATCATGTACGGTACGTTGCAGGCTCCACACATTGGCAACGTTGTGTACAAGACCTAAACCACTCAGGTATATAGAATTCCATCGAAACCAGTACCCCTGGCGTAGTTTCGGCCATTTCACGCTACCTGAATTTTTACAGACACTTTTTGGGTATAGTAGCAGCATTTAAATAAATATTTGTAAACTACTCAGAAAATTTAAGGGATCTCTTGAATTGTACGTCATTTTTAAATAGTTAATGATACTTAAGAACAATAAAATAATAATTTCTATTTCATTTAAAAAGTTTTGAATTGAAAACGACTTTCTTTGAGATATGAAAAAAATTAAATAGGAAATACGTTTTAGTCGTAATTATGTATAAATAAAAAATTCATCTTTTTACAAAATGATCATTTCGGATTTACTGGATTATTATTATTTGATTATTAATTTAGGAATTGTCATATGACATATGATATATTCATTCTCGCATCCACAAAGAAAGATTTAAAATCTTCAATATTTTTCGTATTACAATTAATATAATTTTCAAAGAAAAATAATTTTACTAAGCAAAATAATGTAACATTTGGTATGTAGTTTGCAAATTTCACCAAATTACCCGGTTAATAAAGTTTTCATTGACATTCTAACTATGTTTACATTTGATGAAGGAAAGAATAAGTCTGAAATACTCATTTTGTAATATATATTATGTAATTAGGAGATCAAGCGATATTTTAAATCCAAGAAGAGCCGAGGCGTTATAACATCTTCGAGAATTTAAAGAAGCTTGATCTCCGTATTGCATAAGTTGTTTTATTTTATTTCGTATTTCAATCCTAATTTCTCCCTTTTAAAATCCATCCGAATTTATTGTATAAAGAAGCAAGTTGCCTTGTCTGTGTCATCATACGCGTAACTAAGGAGATAAAAAGCAGCATGCATGCATGCATGTGGCTATAATGCAACATCAAATTATTTACGTTGCCAACAACAACGGAGATCAAGAACGTCTTGAACTCCGGTATCATTGACAACGGAGATCAAGATATACTTTATATTACTAATTGTGGTATATAAAGAATTGTTAATTACGACTAAAACATATTTTCTATTAAATTCCATATTGTAGCGGAAAATAAAACCTTACGTCATAATCTTGACATGAAGCTTTACGTACTGAAAGGCTTAAACAAACGTCAGTTTAACATAAAGTGTCGTATTTTTATTATTAGTATAGTCAATTTTTGCATTAAGTTCTTATTTTTTACTATCTAAAGATAGAGACTTGAAATCTTTTCTAATGCCTTTAGTACTGGACCAATATAAAATGTAATATGTTTAATATGGGGGCACGCCCCCCTGGTGGTTGAGACCCCCATTTTGTACCCCTGATTTAATAACGCAACCAAATTGAACAAAGTTGTGTTGTAAGTGTTCTTGGGGTCGCTGATTATGAATCCAATGAGAAAATTAAAAAATTCAAATAGCAGACCCAACATGGCGGCTCTAAAATAACGGCCTTTGATATTGAGAATGCGATTTACGCCATTTCTATTGATTCTAGAGAGAAATTCAAAGAATCAAAAAGTGTTTATAATGTGATTTTGCAAAGGACTACGCTATTTTGGTTACTTTATTATGTAACCCCTTCGCTCTGCCCTAGTAGTAGAGTCAATTTCTGCATTAAGTTCTTATTTTTTACTATCTAAAGATAGAGACTTGAAATCTTTTGTAATGCCTTCAGTACTAGACCAATATCAAATGTAATATGTTTAAGATAGGGACACGCCCCCTCGGGGGGTTGAAATCCCCATTTTAAACTCCCAATTTAACAACTCGGGAAAACTATGTTGGAGGGAGCTGTGAGGTCGTTGATTATGAATCAAATAAGAAAATCACAAAATTCAAAATGGCGGACACAAAATGGCGGTATTTTAGATTGAAAATGCGATTTACGCCGGTCCTATTGATTTTAGAGAAAAATGAGAAAAGCCAGAAAGTGTTTAGAATGTGATTCTGCATAGGAATACATAACTCCGGTTACCTGATTATGTAACCCCTTCACTCTCCCCTACTGAGAAGCCCACTAGGGTTGATTGAAGGGGGTTACATAATAAGGTAACCAAAATAGTGTATTCCTATGCAAGATTACATTCTAAACACTTTTTGACTCTTTAGATTTTTCTCTAAAATCAATAGAAACGGGCGTAAATCGCATTTTCAATCTCAAATACCGCCATTTTGAGTTCGCCATTTTGTATTTCTTAATTTTCTCATTGGACTCATAATCAGGAACACCAAAACCCCCCCAACATGAATTTCACTCAAGTTAATGGAAAACTTCCCGAGTTATTAAATTGGGAGTGTAAAATGGGGGTTTCAACCCCCCGAGGGGTAAAACCGCCATTTTAAACATATTACATTTTATATTGGTTCAGTACTGAAGGCATTAGAAAAGATCTCAAGTCTCTATCTTTAGATAGTAAAAAATAGGAACTTATGAAAAATTGACTTTACTACTAGGGCAGAGCAAAGGGGTTACATAATAAGGTAATCGAAATAGTGTATTCCTTTGCAAAATCACATTCTAAGCACTTTCTGACTCTTTGAATTTTTCTCTAAAATCAATAGAAACGGCGTAAATCGCATTCTGAATCTCAAAGGCCGTTATTTTAGGACCGCCATTTTGAATTTTTCAATTTTCTCATTGGATTCATAATCAGTGACTCCAAGAACCCTCCCAACATAAATTTCGCTCAATTTGGTTGCGTTATTAAATTAAGGGTACAAAATGGGGGGTCTCAACCACTAGGGGGGGCGTGCCCCCATTTTAAACATAGTACATTTTATACTGGTCCAGTACTGAAGCCATTACAGAAAATTTCAAGTCTCTATCTTTAGATAGTAAAAAATAAGAACTTAGGCATGTTTTTTGCAAAAATTTACTCTACTATATAGAATGACTAGGTTATTATAAAGCAGGGGATGAATGAACTTTCGTTCAAAGAGAAAAAATTGCAACACATGAAAAAAAACGTTATAGGTCCTGTAAATGATTCTCCTTAGTTATCGTTTCAAGATTTCAGACGCGACTTCTGTCTTCCTTCAGAGATCAAACTCGTTCTGTAAAGTTTCATTGCCTGATTTATAACATAAATAACTATAAATCAAAAATGTTTCTTTTTATAACATTCTATTCGTAAAAAAAATCCTATACTAACATCCTATCCTATTCGTTTGTTGGCGAAGGAAATGGACATGAGCTCCAGATCTATGTCGCCACTGATCAAGGAAGACCTTAGTATGAGGACTGGACACTTGTTAACAGCTCGACATAATGAAATAAGAAGAGTTGGAGACAAGTCTCATTTGCAGAGATAGGTGAAAAATCTTCATCGCCCAATCTTGTTTCCCTGCATTTTATATTTGGATTTAGGATTGATGCATTATGATTACAATTAAAGTAATTGTCAAACAATCCACATAGTTGATTTGGAAAACCCGTTTGCACATCGCAGCTAGGATGCGTGAACTCTCCTAAAGTCATTCTAGATTCCTTATAGGAATCGAGCCCAATTAAGTAAAATACTTGTATTTACCCTATAGCGGAGTTGTTCACATGATAAGATTATTATTTATTTATTATTTAGGCGAAGTTATTTATCGCTCGTAAATAGCAACAAACAAAGTCACTTTAAATCCAAATAAAACATACTATTTTTTTCCACTAGGGTAAAAGTGCCTCCTCTCTATGATTGGAAGTTTAGTCTAGCAATACCAACAATTTTTTATTAGAAGAAAAAAAAATTAAAACAAAGGTCTTTGAATAAACCCCAGCGTGGCTGAATACTGGACAGTCAAATGTCGTTTTCTCGACATTGATCCAAGTGTAGGCGAATTTTCAGATATCGAATCTTGGTTCTCTAACTCATGTTTAATATGTATTTATTTTTAAGCGTTTTATATGTTAAAATGATGATGTACTTCAAACAATATTATTGCTTGGGTGATTGTTAAATCTAAGACGGCTGTGAAAACTGCTGCAGCGCTATATTTCCAGCGGTGTGTTGGACGCACCGATCTTCACCCACATTTCAAGCAATTTTCAGATTCTGAGTCTCGGTTGTTTAATTGTCACTCGAGGGTTAATCAACAACCTGATACTAATTTTCGGTTCACTAAACGTTGTACAAGTCGGACCCAATGTTCAGAAACCGAATCAGGGTTCCCTACAACTTGCCCAAGCTTCAGCCAATTTTCACCCGTTAGGTCAATGCCAGTTACCCATAGAATATACTTAAGTCAAATATCAGATACTATTTCGCTTTAGCTAGTCTAAAGCTAAGTACTCACAGCAGCGGATCCGCAGGCGGATGTCATACGATTGGTCGGTTTGAGTCGATTTGACTCAAACCGACCAATCGTATGACATCCGCCTGCGGATCCGCTGCTGTGAGTACTTACCTTTAGTCAATCTCTACATATCAAGTGCCGGTTACATACTTATCACCCAAAACCTTAGCCAACTTTGAATCTTAGGTTCGCTAAACTAACTCCAGTTTTAGCAATCTTCAAAATTCAAAATCTTGGTTTCTTACCCTTCGGCTAAGGTTGGGTCAATATTCATATTATATTTTGCTAAATTTCTGTAAATGTGGTTTATTGTAAAGATGGATTAGTGGTTGCTAACCTACTGAATTTTTATGAACTTAAACTTACACTGGCAAGACTAAAATGTAAACTATATTGACTTACCGACTGTACATATATATTTGCACAAGAAGACGTACACTATGAAAGTGTTAGGTTTGTACGGTCTCAATATGTGTTGAGAGTCTAAGACATTAATCATTTATACGAATTTTCGATTTCTTCGTATTTATTTTGTTAATGAACATTTTATATCCAACACAAAAATTGACTTTGCATTCAGTTACGGCGAAACAGTAATGGTAGACTTCGTTGCTTGTTTGCACTAGCATTCATTAAAGGAAAAGGATTGTGTAATAGTTGCTTTGTTTCTCAATTACCAGCCTTGGTACTACATTAACATTCAAGATCGGTCCAAGACTAACTTTAGTTTTTTTGCGATATCGGTGTCATTTATTGTCTAAAACATTGCATAACGTATTGGTTTTAGCCAATAACAACCAATATTGGGTAACTCTGATCTTTCCATGTCTGAGACCAAGCTTGGTATCAAATTATCATCCCTACTTTAGTCTAGCAGTGGGCCATTTTCGGATATTAAGGTTGTGCCAAGGTTGATAAACATTGTTTCAAACAAAAGCTTATAGTGGTATTTTGTTTTAAATGGAGAGCCGCGATTGCTAACATAATTAAGCGTCAAATAAACTGCCACTTTTAATTCTGATAATGCAATATACCTACTATTTATCTATGGTTTATACAATGTTATCAAAAAAGACTACATTAAGTTAAACCTGTCTTTAATGTGGACTTAAAGTACACGTTCCATAAAACGTACATGTTTTGTCGTTAGTAAGTGCTTTATTTAAAACATAAGTTAAAACATAAATTTACAAGAGGTAGGTACATGTATAACAGTGTAACATACGCATTCTGTATTTCGTTAGATCAACAAATGCTGGAAAAAATGTCTTAAGCAAAAATTCTATAAAAATGTTGATTAATTTGTTGTGTTTCGATTTGTTTTAATCTTAATAAAGTTGGTAACTCTTTTTGTTAATCAAATCACGGGAAATTCAATGGTCCTACATGATACGTGCGTGACTTGGGAAACAACATGCATTTGTTGTAAAAACAATATTTAATTTGTTTATATTCAACTCTTATCGAGTTTAGTAAAAATTAAAAGAGTATCTGCCTTTATTTCAATGGAAATGGAATCTGGATAAAAGCATATTCAATTTAACCGTTATTCCCGAGATTAAAAGAAACTATATAGAGATTAAGAAGAATATCATATTTATACAAATACTACGTTACATAACTGATTTATGTCTATATATATATATTTATTAATTATTAATAACACCCTACCAACAATTTGGTTTGCTATAAACAAGGGATACTTAAACATAAATAACATTATAAACATGACAATACTTACTTAAATAATACGAACTTAATATGTAAATTACAAAAGAACATATCTTAAAATTAACTTGAAACATATACAAAATATAATATAACGACAGAATACATTTATAAAAGTATTACAATGAACGGTTACTTTTAATTTAGATTTTTACAATATAGATGATGCCGTAATATTTGAACAGAAAATTTTAGTGTTTGCATCGCTACGGTCTTGACAGTCTCCTTTGAAATACAAAATCGTTTGGCGAAGTTTACAAAGAATTTAGATATGGTCCCTCTCGAGCCCACAAACAAACCAATAACTTCGATGTTTCCCCGAATTTTGTACTTCTCTCTAAAATAAGGAATAGTAGGGTTGTAAATAGATTTTTTCTCTTCATCTACTTCTACTGGTTGGGAACTACTCTTTTCAAATCGGATGGTTGGGTCTAATATAAACGCACAATCGTTCTTTCTATCTATAGCTAAGATGTCAACTCTTCGGTTGCTCTCACTGTTAGCAACACATGTGACTTCTTCAAATATTTCATAATTCGTAGACAGTGAGTTAGCTATGATAGATCTTATAGTATTGTGACGTTGGTTACGTAATAACGAGCCATACTCGCAATATCCCAAGACGTGTGCCAATGTTTCTATCTCAGTGCAGTGTCTGCACTGGTAGCCGTCTTGAGATCTTCCGGGTATAGCTCGTATATTACATACATTGCCCGTCATCTTAATGGCCTCCTTCCACTCCGATTCGGAAAGACCCTCTAGTGTTCTTATCCAAGAATTAGCAGCTGTGTATTCTGAGAAAAGTTGAACTCCACATCCTTTTTGTCGTAATTTTTGCCAACTGCTATATTCCCGCTCTCGTAATATTTCTCTTATCTTTTTTCCAGACAGAGACCATTTAGTGAAGTTTAGCTCATTTAGATTTACTTTTAGCTTAGCTAGGCAATTGTTACTTTCTTCTTCAAAGTTTCTTATAATAGATAAGTAAGGATTATTTGTTAACTTTAATAGTTTGCATGCGTTAAAACTTTGAATGTAAGCTTCCCAAACTGCTTTAAATAAACCCAATCCTTTTACTTTAGGAGAACTATACAAAAGATTGTCTGGTGTATCAGATGGTAACTGTAATATTTCTTTAAGTGTAGATTTTATAAGTCGATCTATATCTTGCAGAAAATATAACGGGATTTTTTCTAACGGTGTTGATTGAAATAAATAAACTACAATGGGCCAAATATAAAATGTTAACACTTGAAACTTTTGATGGTCTTTTAGAAGAGGCGTTGTCATTATATTACGGAGTTTCGTTCCGAGATTTTTCATAATATTTTCCGAATCAAGAATTATTTCGTTTTTGAACGTTACTCCTAAATATTTTACAGTGTCATTTTCTCTTAAAAATTCAACTGGATATTTATTATTTTGCATTGGCGCTAAACTACCATTTCTGACATTAATAATTTTAGATTTTTCGTTATTTAAAGACAAACCAATTTCATGAAACCTCTCCTTTGCCATTTCAAGAAGAGTTATTGCACAAGATTCATTTTTTCCTATGATAACTGTGTCATCAGCAAACCCCAAAACACTTACAGGTGGCAGAGTTGGATGTAAGCGATAGCCGTATTGTTCAACAACTTCTGGTTCAGATAGCTCTTCAATAATGTGGTCAGTTGCTAAATTGTATAGAGCGGGAGACAATGGAGCTCCTTGCATTACACCTCTTCGAAGATCTATAGGTTTTGTTCTACCACTGATTGTTTCTATCTGAGTTGTATTCTCCATTTGAAGGTTTATTATTATATCCTGAAGTTTTTTTGGTATCGAAGAAGACTTGATACTGCTAACTAAATGCTTATGTCCAATGTTATCATAGGCCTTACTTATGTCAAGAAATATTATTGTTACATTTTGTTTAGACGTTTTGGCATTTTTTAATACACCGTTCAGAATTGATGAATTTATTTGAGCACCAGGAAGAGCTGTAAAGCCTTTTTGATTTTCATGAAATTTAACATAGCTTTTTAAATGCTTATCAAATATCTTCTCAATAACTCTTCTTACCACCGAACAGATTGTAATTGGTCTCCAGTTATCCAAGACTTTGTCATCTCCATTTTTATGTATTAAAACAGTTCGTGCTTTTTTAAAACAGCTAGGTACCCAACCTGTTTCTAACATTACCGTAGCCAATTTAGCGAGAATTTCATAAACTGGTTTATTTTTCAGCACCCTGACTATTATTTTATCAACACCGCATGCCGTATCTACCCTAATAGTTTTTATACTTTCCTCAATTTGTTTAACTGATATAACAGGATTGTAGTTAATATTAACCTGTGATAATTCTTCGTTGGTTGATTTGCATTTATATTCAGGTCTTATGCAATTGTTCTCAACTGCAAAACGATTACTGTAGTGATTGTATATCTGCTCAAGGTCTATACGGCATGGTTTTTGTTTTTCGCCGGAAACTATTCTTACAGCTTTTCTTCTTTGATTATAAAAGAGGTACTGAGTTAACTCATATTGAAATTTTTCGCGTCTTCTTTCTCTCTCTTTCTTGGACTTCTTTTCTGGATTTCTTGAGTCTTTATATGACCTATTTTGTGGAAACGCTTTGCCTTCTTTCCTTAATTTATAATACCGATTCGCGGGGTGTTTAGGGCCAGGTAATTCATGAATCAACGAACCCAAAAAAATAATTAAACTATGAACTTTTTCATCAAACGTCTTTTGGTTGTCGAAACTTTGTGAAAAAACTTCTTGATATTCTTTAAGTTTTTCGCCATATTTTGTATTAAAACTTGTTTGGTTTTCTGTATGATTAATATCTTGGTGAGATAGGTTGTTATCATTCGAAGCACTACTATATTGAGCAGTAATATTATTAATATGTTCTTGATGGTGGGACTTACTTATGTGAATACTTAAATTTTTGAAAACTTTTCCACAAAATTGACATTCTTCTTCCTTTTGTCGATAATGTTGATTATTATTGTGTTCATTATTTGGATGAACGTTTTCAGAATTATTGTCAGATAGATCTTTATTAAGATATTGAGCAGCTATATAGTTTCTGTGTTGATGTGGGTGAGTTTTACTCATATGTATTTGGAGTTTATCGAAATGCTTTCCGCATATACCACATTTCTCTCCTTTTATTTGTGGATTTTGTTCATGTTCATGTGTAGTATTTTTAGCTTTTGAATTGTGAATCATCCGACTATGAGCAGCGAGACCTCTATTAGTATTGAAGAATCTATTACAAATATCGCATTTAAATAGTTGATTAGTGTTTATAATGTCGGTATTGTTTAGTACAAGTATGTTATCTTTTTCCGGTTGCGTTTTAGAAAAACTCTGAAGAGATTTTAGTAGTTGAGGTTTAGTAGCACATCTAGGCATAGTATTGACACACTTATTTCTTAAAGAATAATGAGAGTCATTTATACAATCTGATATATTAATATCTTTGAAATGATCCAAATAATTTTGAACTTTTTCATTGGTTTTATCAGAAGGGTCTTTGTCACTAGCATTGTCAGAAAAATTACTTGAAGTATCATCAAATTTATACTTTGGGCGAAAATATCTTCCGAGAATTGATGGTAGATTGTCGTTTCCTTTTGAAGTTGTAGGCTTAGTCAAATTATCTAAATCCATTTCGGCAACTGCATTTTATGAAGGTAATATATTTTAGTATGTGTGCAGGAATTAATTTGACATTATTAAATTTGACGTTTATATCACAGCAGAAAATATAACAAAAAGGGATAAAAAAAAAAAATATATATTTTAGGCAAGAAAATTATCAAAAAATATATTAACAAAAATATACAAACAGACTAAGCACAAATACACTATAAACCACAACTTTAACCTTAAAATAACTGAATTTATAATTTCTTTGATTTTTTCACATGCACAACAGTAAAAAACAAAAGATACAATTCAAAATATATAAAAAATACATCTAAATTTCAAAAATGTGCTATACTAATTATACGCAATATTGGTACTGGTTGCGTTCTTATTGACTTTTATTGACACACAAAAGAATTCCCTTTTTCTGGTTTTGTTATATTTTCAATTCATTATAGAAAGAAATTTCTTTCTAATATATCACCGATCTAAGTATTTCTAATCAAATTACTAAAGTTTTCATTTAAAAAATACAACTTTGTGAAGTAAACCAGAAATCAATGATTATAATTAGAAAAGCCTTATTCAACTAGTCAGTGCTACTCATAAAGACGGTTTAATAGTGTCGAAACGGCTTTTTAATATCTTTAATAACAATTCATAAGAAATACAAAAACGACAATTTCCTATAACTCAAAAAATAAAAAATAAGTAAATCGAGAATGCTCGATTGTTTTCTTTTGTTATCTGGCCACTAAAATGTCCTCGGCGAGCAATTTAAACCACCCGATTTCAACATCTGGAGACCCACAAGAGAACCTTTTTATGAAATGTGCATCTATGGAATGTGGAGTCAACGCTCTGTATATATAACTGCACATAACGGTGGTATCTTCTGACCTCCGAACACTTGGCAGCGCTGCTGGAGGTAACAGCGAACTATAAGTATCTTCTTATATATAAATTTTGGAGGTCGGTTCGTATCTTCTGTATACTCTATATATGACAAAATAAAACAAGGGAAATAATTTCCCCTTTCTTGAGATTCGGATTCTAGAGGTTCCCCTCATCACAAATATAACAAATTTTTAGCAATATATCCACGGGAATACCCGGAAGTCAGGCCGTCTCCTCTGTATGACGGAGGTGACAGCTTAACAGGCATCAATATATATATATATATATATATATATATATATATATATATATATATATATATATATATATATATATATATATATATATATATATATATATATATATATATATATGTAGATGGTGAAGTAAGCTTACAGGCACTCTTCACTTGTGATAGGAGGAGTAATGTGTTATGAAACGTACTCTGCGAAAAGCGGAGAATCGTCAATCAACTCGTAAGGAGAAGGGAGTGATCAACACTCTCATTAATAAGTTACCGTTAGAATTACATTTACCAGGGTATAACTACTGCGGACCTGGCACCCGTTTACATCAAAGACTTGATCGTGGAGACAAAGGAATAAACCCGTTAGATGAAGCCTGTAAAGAGCACGACATAGCCTATTCAAAAACTAACGATACTTTAAAAGTGATGGTAGCTTAAACGTTATTAGTTACAACTACGATGCTTTTCAGAAGCTAAATCCGTACAATTGTGGACATTTAGCGCTGAACTTTTTATATGAAAACACTCCTTAACATTTCCTCAGTCTTACTGGGAATGTTGAGATGTCTCAAACATTCATCTTCTCCGCTACAACGTCTGTTTTAACTTCTCCTTTTAACCCTCCCATATATTTGGATTCTACAAACCAATGGGTTATGCGTTTGACAAATTTCGAAACGTTTAATACTATTCCGAACGTAACGGATAAAAACAACGTGTTTAAAATGGGAAAAAGAATAATAAAGATACCTACTGGGTCATATGAGCTTACTGATATAGCTCAATACATTAATTCTCAAGTAAACGGTGAGTCTGTTAACATCGATCCAAATCATAATACCCTAAGATCGATTATAAAAGCCGATCACGACATTGACTTTACAGTTGAACACTCTATCGGAACATTGTTAGGGTTTAAGAATAGAATCTTAAAAGCTAAGGAACGTCACATATCTGATTTTCCAGTTAAAATTATCAAAGTTAACTCGCTAATGATAGAATATAATATAATAACAGGAAATTATATTAATGGTACACCTGCCCATGTGATACATCAATTCTTCCCCAGTGTTCCTCCTGGATTCAAAATAATAGAAGCACCTGAGACTGCACCCTATTTACCAATTAATGTCAATACTATTTCAAACATTACCCTTAAAATATTGGATCAAGACGGGGATTTGGTTAATTTCCAAAGGGAAACCGTGACGATAGGACTTCATTTGAAGAGCGTGGATGATGGTGTTCAAATATAACACTCCTCGATGTTGCACTGATCGCTCTGGCTATAAAAGATCGTGTTGGAAGCGGAAAATGGTTAGTCAGGCATCGGTGGCTACTCAATTGACAAGGGGTAACCGCTTATTCTTGCAAATCTTAGGCTTTGTTATCCCAAAATGAATGTGCTAAATGTAAACGAAAAAGTGCTCGCCGATAACTCGATTGTTGGAGCTGAATTTCACACTCACCAACCTTATACCACTCGTTTTGAGAATAATGACGAAATTCGAATACCTATTCAAGAGGATATGTCCACTTTGCCTTCGCGTAGTTATCTATATGTAGAAGGTACTGTACTGAAAGAAGATGGTAAACCATCAGCGAGTGGTAAATTTATAAACAATGGTATTGCATATCTTTTTAGTGAGATTCGGTACGAAATGAATGGAGTTGTGGTGGATTCGGTAACAAAAGTTGGTCTAACAACCACCATGAAAGCTTACCTTTCCCACAATTCGAATGAAAGCGTTAAGTTACAAAACGCTGGTTGGTTTCCGGATGGTACTAGCACCTTGCTAGATAGTAAAGATAATTTTTGCGCCTGCATACCTTTATCAACACTGTTGGGGATTTTTGAAGACTATGGAAAGATTATTATGAATATTCGTCAAGAATTGGTATTAATTAGAAGCAATTCGGATGTCGATGCCCTAATATCCACCGATGCTAATGAAAAGCTTCAGGTTAACCTGCAAAAAATATATTGGAAAGTTCCACATATTCAACCGGGATTAGCGGAAAAATTATCATTAACAAAATATATTGGGAAAAATATTGACACTCAAGTGGCATTTAGAAGCTGGGAAACACATATTTACCCCGCTGTACCGCAAACGGATAAGCACAGTTGGTCTATTAAAACATCGACCACTCTGGAAACTCCCCGTTACGTTATCATAGGGTTTCAAACCGATCGTGATGGCCAGTTGCAGAAAGATATGAGTGCATTCGACGCCTGTGATATTCAAAACGTGACGGTATTTTTAAATACGGAAAGATATCCTTACGATCAATTAAATATTAATTATGGTGAAAATCGATATGCTACTTTATACAAAATGTATGCTAACTTTCAACGATCGTACTATGATAAACCCAACGAACCTCTACTGGCTCTTGATAGATTTAAGGCACTTACACCTCTAATCGTCATCGACTGTTCGCGACGGAAAGATTCCTTGCTAGGGAAAGCTGTCGTTCTTCGAGCTACTTTCGAAACTCACAAAAACATTTCAGCGAACACTACTGCTTACTGTCTCATTTTGCACGATCGTGTATTTACGTATAATGCATTGACGAAGCAAGTACGTCAACTGTAAAGGAAATCGTTATATACGTCCAAGGACCTGTTACCTTTATTAGTATAATCGCACGCTTCGATCATGCTAGTTATCGATGTGCAAGCTTTCAAGACTTCAGAAAAAGACTTTGCACCCAAGGAATTAGCTGTGTTTGATGGACATCGTGTGTCTCACTACGTTTTCAAACCTCCATTCGCCTTTCGCAACTTACCACCCACGTTTCGTCAACTAGCTACTTGGTTAATGCATAATCATCATTGTCTTGATTGGAATGAAGGATTCACTCCTCCCTTTATGCTTCCTGTAATTCTGCAACGCTTGACTCAGCAGGCGGATACCGTTTACGTGAAGGGATCTGAAAAGAGCAACTACATTCGACGTTTCGTATCACAGCCGATGGTGGAGTTACCAGAGGAACCAGCTCTACAGGCTATACTTCCATCATGCTTTTATCATCATTATTCACTTTGCTATTGTGCATTACGTAATGTATACTACTTATATAAAACTCATGTAATGGATTTTTCAGAATAAAGTTTTTAAATTCTTTAATGGTTTTATTAAAACAACATAATATGATTACAACTATTTATTCATTGTCTGTTACAAACTTATATAACTATTCACAATTAAATATATAACAATTACTACCCTTTAATTCCCAATCCAGATAACGCACCAAACCCGCAGGAAAACCGGCAGCAAGGTTGTCACGTGTACGTTCAGTTGCAGCAATCCATTCACTATACGGTGTAACACATTTACATTTGAAAAGAATGAAATCACATTTATCAGACAACAAGTTAATAGTATGACGATGTTGGAACAAACCATGTTCTGTACATGTGGAATTTTTTATATTTATAAGTTTACCATTTTTTAACAAATAATGGACTTCTACACCTGCACACGTGTATCGATAATCGTTTTCACTACGTACAACCACAGTGTTCAACAGTTTAGCTCTTTCGATTAACAACCCGGTATTGTGCGTTTTATAACGCGAAAATTTAATTTCACCCTTATCTGTTGTTTCAAGAACCCAGTAATGTTGCCAACCCACTTTGATTGAACCCATTTTTGTAACTGAGGGTAAGCGACTGACGTGACTATTTAAACTATACTCCCACCACTTTCGAAGACACACAAACACATTAAAATTATTTTAATGCTAATTATACTTAACTACCCAACATTTTAAAACGTGTATTATAGATACCCTTTCTATACTCATCTTTCAAAACTGGAGCGCTTACATTTTCCACGTAGCTTATTCGTCTCTGAAATCGTACCCTATCCCTTGCTATTATCTTCCATTAACTTCTGAGTGCTTGACGATGTGCATACTCCCATGTTAACATGTAATGCATTTTGTTTTTACTTTCATCAAATGTCACTAAACCATCCATTTAATCCCTCCTCTATTAAGTCATATGCAAAGTTCCTTAGCTGTTGCTCAATGAGCTTTTTTACCAAACACTCATCACAAATCACGCCTCTAATGAAGTCTTGACACAACTGCACGCCTTTTCTATATCGTTGTGCTAACTCTTCACAATATTCCGGACTGAATATCCCCGTACCATGAACAGCTTCGTGTGCCGCATCCTCCTCTAGCGCTTCTAATTCACACCGTAGTTTCTCCACAGCATTCAGTTTATCAATAGCTTTGCTTGATACGTCTTCACTGTTACGCGTCCCCATTCTGTTTCACTACGTTACATATAGATCGTGTGTTCTTATATTCACCCGCTCCCACCCTTTCCCCCTCTTCATTCTTCCACTATGCAATACACCTTTTGACTTCCACATCCACTATTACCTTTTCTGGTAGATAATGCACAACTTCTAGCATTCCAAACACGTTCGGGATTTGCATTTTGATTAATGGTTCCAATATGTTTGTGATGTTCACTATGCAGTCACCCGGCATGTCTACAACACCATCTATTATGCTATGGTAGAAATTGAAAAATTCCAAACCCTTCAGAAGGTTTAATCGATATGTTAGTAACGGTATTAACTGCCACAGCTCATATAAGGACTCCCACGCTAAATACAATTCATCATCTCCTGCATCAGTTATCTTTATGATTTTTGTTTTATCATAATTTCTGTTAACACACTCAAACGAAATAGTTTTTTGTACCAATTTTCAAAGGAACCCCAACCTCTTCTCCTGCTTTAAAGTACTTATTAATGACTCCTTCATTGGTTATTAACGCGTTCCACTCCGTTTCATCAAACAGCATACACTGATTCTTTACTCCAGCTACTTTTATTACAGGAGCGAATCCCAAATGAGCACATAATCCAACAAATACAACTTTACTTTTTGATTTGTTTAAATAAAACACTGATCGATACACTAGCGGTGCCTATTTAGCATCCTTAGAAAGCTCGTTTGTAGCCATCAACTGCTTTTCTAGAGCTTGCGCTTTCGCATTCTCAATTGATTTAGCGAGGCTTTCCATTGTAACACTGCACTGTACACTGCAACTGCAAACGCTTTACTCTTCCCATAGATGCAACATGCTATATATATCTACAGCTTGACCTTGAATGGTGTTTGATGACCTTGAAGATACCTTATTTAGTTACCTTGAATGCATTGTTGCCATATTGATGACCGTGAAGAGTGGTCTTCAGTTCAAGGTCACAACATTGTTGCCATATTGATGACCTTGAGAATGCGTTGTCATATTGTTGACCTTGAGAATGCGGTGTTGCCATATTGTTGACCTTGAGAATGCGGTGTTGCAACGTTTAGGTGACAGAGATAGATTCAAGGTCACCATGTGTTAGAGAGAGATAGGTTCAAGGTCAATGCCAGGAGTGGGGGGTGGGTTCAGAACTCTCAATTTTTATCTACTCATAGTGAAGGGTGGGCACGTGCCTTTGTGCCCCTTAGGGCTAACCGCCACTGAATATAGTTATTTTAATTATATACCTATGTAGTTTATTATTAATATATTATGTACTTTATATAACATAATATTTGTTGGAAAATAAACGGCGTATGAAGGCAGGTAATTTTCGAGATATTTTTCGGTGGACATCGGATATCGGAAGTGCCTATTATTATATTAGGAGATAAAGTACATTCTAGTGGTCAGACCTATAGTCAACCAAAATTATCAAAGTAACTGTAGCAAGTTATTTAGTCACAAAACAATTTTCATAATAATCCATTTACCTAGTTCTGTTATTACATACAGGTTCAGGCAAAATATGTAATTGATTTTAAAAATATCAACTATTTGGATCGATATAAAATGTTGGGGGTGTTTATTACAATTTCTTTGGGGTTGGTAACTTGATTTTATGTTTATGGATGTTTATTTCAGTTTTTATAAAGTTGGTAGTTTTGATTTTTTGTAGTTAGGGAACGATGCTTTTTTGTTTTTTGTTTTTGGAGATTATGGGAGGATTATGAAATTTAAACAGGAAGAGGTAGCCATTTTTGGTCAGTTGCTTTTAAAGTAATTTTATTCATGTAAGTCAATTTTGTATGTTTAATCTATGTTGATTGTAGTTGTGTGATGTGATTTTTATATTATCTAATTAATCTGAAACTCAAATCTCTCGTTTAAATCTATATATACATCAAAATCTATACGGTAACTAAATCTAAAAGATTCGTTTGATACTTTTTAATAATTCATAAATTTGTCCGTTTTACGGGGAAATATGACTAGAAAATAATGTTTAATTAACGTTTGTAGTATCATTACAGCTAATTATTGCAAATTGGATATGTTATTAGTGTTTAAATACGACTACTACAGTTATGTGTTTTACTGTCAGTACTTATTGATTTTTTAGGTTAATTTTTATAACCTAACAGAACGTTTTACTCTGTGACTAAAAAACTGAAGCGATAATCGTTTGGTCCGGAACAAGAGATTATTTTACCCTAAGGTTAGACTGATTTATTATTTAAGAGTGTATTAGGTGTTTATTACGGTGGTAATAAAACCCATGATAGGTCGTGTGAGAAATTATTAAAACTTGGTATTTATTTATTTGCATGTGAGTTGGTTCCACGGTGGCTTAAGTCCATTGACAGACCGTATTGTAGAACCGTCAAACTATTAACTTTTTTACTATTGCATGTAATGAGGCTCCACGGTGGCTTAAGTCCATTTTGATAGGCCGTGTTGTAGAACGCTCAAACCGTTGTGTCTACAGTTGCTCGTTTATCTTATTTATATGTGCTATGTTACTTTTTCAGTGCTTATAACACACTCTCGCTTGCCTAGGTATCTAGATATAAGCCTTCCCTGTTGTTTACAGCAAAACTATGTCTTGCAAAAGACGTGTTCTGATATTTCCATATATAACAATAATAATAATAATTTATTTCCAAGACTGTATACAAAACAGTGTAGATAATGTCAAAATATAAACAATATAAAACAATACAAACATTAGTAACAAACAACGTCATGTATAAACATATAAAAAATATTATTAACGGTATCACATACTAGTTTTTAGTAGTTTGCATTCATAAACTCCTCAACACTATAGAAGCATCCTGTTATAAGTAATTTCTTGACTTCCCTTTTGAATTTGAGACCATTTAAACTTCGAATATAAACTGGAAGTTTGTTATAAAACATCTTCCCTGCATATGAGGGACTTATTTCATACTTGGTCAATCTATGCAAATCAACAGTAAGAAGATCACCGTGCCTAGTGTTGTAATTGTGTTGATCAGTCCTCTTTTTCTGAATATCGATGTTTTTCTTAATATATAATAAACATTTATAGATATAAATGCTGTAAAAAGTCATAATTTTATGATCGACAAAATATGATCTACAACTGTCACGGCCACCGACATTAAAGATCATGCGAATAGCCTTTTTTTGAGAAAGAAATATTCTTTTGCTCTCAACACTATTACCCCACAAACATGTGTTATACGCCAGGTGACAATAAAATAAAGAATAATAAAGATTAATCAAGTTGCCATTTTTGAGAATTGATTTCATCTGTAATATACAAAAGTAAGCTGAATTTAGCTTTTTTACTACGCAATCAATATGTGCCTCCCAGCTGAGATAATGGTCCACAGTGATACCCAAAAACTGGGTTGAATTATCGGCTAACATTTTAACATTGTCAAGAGTAAAACTAAAATTTCTATTTGTGTTTACTATTGAAATACAAACACTTAGTCTTACCGATGTTAAGCATAAGCTTATTCATGGGACACCAATCAAGAAATTAACGAGAAACACACGTAACCCTAGCATGCAATTCGTCAGGATTCCGTGTTGAGACGGCTATTGAAGTATCATCAGCAAACATTGTTATTTTACAGTTATTTACATAGTCAGGCATGTCGTTAATAAAAAGTAGAAACAATAATGGTCCCAGCACAGATCCCTGAGGAACGCCTATGATAGAATCAAAATCCTTTGATACGAGATTGCGGATTTTGATATGTAATTTACAATTTAATAAATAAGATCGAATTAAGTCTAGTATTTTCCCTCTAAATCCCAATGCCTCAAGTTTCTTCACTACAAAATTGGGCTCTAAGCAGTCGAACGCATTCGTTAAATCAAAAAACAAACCAATTAGATCATCGCCTTTGTAAATAGAGTTAATAAAATCATATGTAGCATCCTCTGTTGATTTGTTACATTGAAAACCATATTGGCTTCCAGATAACAATTCGAATTTTTCTAAAAAATTCGTAATTTGTTTACAAATGTGCTTTTCAAAATTTTTTGGAATAACACTCAAATTCGAAATTGGTCTATAGTTACCAACACAAATGCGATCGTCTTTTTTGTAAATGGGAGTGATAATTGCCTTTTTTAACGATATTAGAATGCCCTCCCCCCTAAGGAGCTAATAACTTTTCAATTGGTTTGACCTCTTACTGATTTGTTTTTCTTAATTGATTTTGCTGTGTAGGCCCCAGGCCCGTTGTTAGGGACACTTTTTAGATTTGACGTTATATTTCGACGTCATAAATGCTACAACATTGCTCATGTTGTGACATCGACTTTGATTATACGGGATTTACCAAAATGTTTAGTTTGAGATTTTTAGAAATGGCGGGGAATTTGAATTTGATCGGTCAGGGAGTTTCTTTAACTAACCGACCAATAGAAGTGGTCGAAATGATTGTAGTTTTATTAAAGTTTTGACGACCTCCGATATCAGAATATAGTTATTTATGTAATTTGTTAGTTTTTTTCTTTTGACCGAGCTGTTTTTGGCGTGGAATTTAAGTTTATCCGGACCTAACCTAACCTAACCTAACCTAACCTAACCGCATTTTCCGATCTGAGCATCAATTTCTAATTTATAAAAGTTTTAGTAGTTTATATTTACAAGAGTTTAAAAGAAATCATGAAAATTCGAGTAGTTTCAACCGGTTCCGAGATAAAATCGTGAGGTTACTCCACTAAAAGGAGGTAGAGTTTTTCAATGAAATAATAAGAAATCTAAGAGAATACAATACCACTTGTTAGCAGAACTGTAAAGCAGGATTGGTTTTAAGCTTAATTAAGTATGTCGAGTAGTTCCAAAACGTAAGGGGAGTCTCACTACTGGAATAGGTGTACAAATTTTCGGAAATGCACAGCAATGCCCAAAAAATATTCAGGAATGCTCGATGATATTTGGGGAATACACGTCAATACTTGAGGAATACACGGGAATATTAGAAAAAACATGAAAATTTGGGAGTGGAGTACATGAGTTCATTAGGTATTGGTTAGGAAATACGGGAATACATTATTTCTGTATTCCCGTAAATAGGCGTACAAAATTTAATAATACCTCTGTCGGTAAATTCCCGATCTCTGACGTTGCAGACGTCTTCCGAATTTATTGATTTTATGTTAACAAAATGCATACATGTTTACATGCGTCAGCAAAATAGACTTAAGTAAGATTATAAAAAAAATATCAAAATTAAATAAATAAAATTAAACAAAACATGTTTCTCTCTGCACTGCAGTTTTAAATTTGGCAAATTGCTTTTAGGGTCTTAGAGAGTCTTACCGAGTTTTTTCCCGGCGGACCCAGCCCGACAATGCCCAAGATATAAACTTTAGGGAAAATTAAATTAAAGATAGTATATCATAAAATGGCGGTTGAACACATAAAAAGCGATCTACCAGCTTATTTGCTCAAGTTTTTAAAAGGAAATATCAAAATCTTACGTAAAATAGTTTAATATATTAAACTGGCTTCCAAATGCATTATAATAAGTCAGTCCAATTAACCTTCAGGTGGTGGTATACCCAAAGCTGCGAACAAATCGTCATCGTCACCTTCATCTTCACCTTCTTCTTCTTCTTCTTCGCCCTCTTCGTCCCTTTCCGCTCCATCTTCTTCAGTTTCCGCACCCCACAATTCATCTTCTTCTGTTCTTTTACCTCTCCTTTCTTTAACAACTTCAGAGATTTCTTCTTCCTCGTCGTCATAACCTTCAGGAAAGAATAACTTACATTGTTCTTCACCTTCTTCGGGCGTATGACTCATAAACGTTGGGTTTAGTTGCGAAAAAACGCACCAAGGTTCGCTGCGTTTTCTTGATAATTGTATAACCAGCCTCTCGCCACTAAAAGAATTGATATTAAAAATGTTACAGAAAAGGAATGCTTACGTGTTTAATTACGTGATCGTAGAGACAGCTCTATGTCTTTCGTACTTAGCTAAGGTTTTAGCTACCAATTCAGTACCATAGGGATTATCGCTGGTGAAGAATCCAAATCTCATAATGTCATTAGGATAGTCGTTCATTAAATTTAGTGCTTCTGCCCTTTTAAGAACATCGAAGGCAATAGCTATATGAGGAGGTGTCGGTACAGGTTCAGGCAGAGCAATCGGATCGTATATTCTAGGAAATAACAGTTTTAAAGCAAGAGCTCTTGTCTTGGAATCTGGTGGTGCCCAAAGTCCAGTCACTTCCATAGTTTCTTCTTTTTCTTCTGGTGGTTCTTCTGGTACAGAAGTAGTTGAAACAACCGCCTGTTTAGAAGTGATTTTAACCTTAGAAGGTCCTCGCGAAGATACTTTCTCTTGAGATTTTACCATTTCTTTACTTTTAATAACTAGATCTTTGCTTTTAGTAACAAATTCTTTACTTTTAGTAACAACTTCTTTGCTTTTATTAAGAGCTTCTTTAGATTTGAAACCTGTTTTAGATTGTGCAATCTTTGATTGGCGAGTTGATGAAGGGACTTTAATATCAGTTATAGAAGGCATTGACGGCATTATCGTTACAGAATGCGGTTGGGGTTCTTCTTTTGCTTCTTTTTCAATTGGCACGTATTCCATTAGTAGTTGTGCTGGACTTTCAGGGCTGCCAGGAGGACACTTAGATTCACCATAAACAAAACTTAAAACAGCATCATCAATGTTGCCTTCAAATAAATCTTGATCATGTGGCTTTATTGCGTAAGCTAACGATTGTTTTTCTAAGAGACTTTCTAAATCAATATCAGCAAATCGAAAATCAGTGAAATACAATAGTTCTTCTATCATCTCTTCCGTAAATTTGGGCCTTTCTGTACCAGCTATTTGAAGGTTAGCAGGATCCCAAAGTTCCGACAATATGGTTTTTTCATTTGGTATAGCTTGTGGAAAAACTATTATAACTCCCATATTTGGAATGTTTAGTAAGACGTGTGTAACGACTGCAAGCCGTCTCTCATAGATAGCTTGTAGTCTTTTTTCAGTTTCAATTCTAATACGTTCATCTTCTATTGCTTTCACAACTTCATAACGGACACGTTCTTCATCGGCCATCTCGGATATGGAGCGTGCATCGCGAATTGATAACCCCTCTTTGACAGCTTCCTCCTTCTTTAGTTCTGAGAGTATAAGACGAGTTAGTTTTGGAGCATCCGCGCCGTACATTAAGTTTACCATTTTACCCTTCTGAAAAATGTATAAGATTACTAATTGTCAGTATTAGAAATTGTGTAATTCCACTACCAATTTTTGGTTAAATTTAAACTTAAATTTAATAAATAAATTTAATTATAAATTATTAAAAGTCTACATAATTACAATACATATTTAATTAATAGCACTTCTAATACGATATATTGTATTAGAGTTTATATATACTAGTTTCACCAATAAAATGACACTATTTTCCCTATTTTCAGTTATGATCATTCTCAATCGTGCTTTCCACTGCACAATAGCTCACGGAATAGTTTCTTGAAAATCTAAATCTCTCCCTTTCAATTCTTCGCTATTTTTAAACGGTTTCAGTATCCTGCTCACTTTTCTCTGTAAAGAAGTAACTTCCCAACTTAGTAATCAAAAGAATTAAGGTCTGGCGAATTTGAAGGCCAATGTTTGGCTGAAATAAAATTAGGACAACGTTTTAGTAAATTAATTATGAGAACCTTTAAGCTTGTCGAGAACGATGCGATGTATTGCTATCAAAAAACTATAATAATATTTATCTAGGTGCAGTCGTTCACATTCCGGAAAAAGTTGTAAATGTCTAATGAAAGTTTCATTGTTGAATCTTGTCTTGTAGATTTACAAGAAACCAGTTCATTTCAGGAAACAAAGCATATACCACAATTTTTAAAGAAAACCTGACTCGGTGTTTGTACAAGCGTAGTAGGGAGATGTTACTTTTTAAACCTCGACTGTTTGTCCGATTATGCTATTTTGCAACTTGTGGGAGCATGCACTATAAAATCTATTTCGTTTTGAAAACGCATTCGTTTGACATCATTGAACATGTACATTCGCTACAGAAATGACTATAAATGTATTTCTATCGTCGTTGCATCTAGTAGGGTACAAGAATATTTTTTCTAAGTGTCTGGGGAGAAATAAATCTGCACAAATTTGAAATATGAATAATTCTTTTACTATTGAGTTTAGATAAGCTGCGATTTTTAAACAGATAACTAGATGTTCATACAACAGAATCAGCACCTTAGAAACTTTCGGTTATCTTCTCTTTGGCAACCTATAAAGACCGTAATTTTATAGGTGTCGCATCGGTTAGCATTTGGTACTAATGTTAGTCATTAGCTTGTATATAAGCCAGGAATCTGTGTGTGGGGTTCACAGGTGATTAGCTCCAGCTGATGAGAATGCAACAAACTCAAAACAGTCTGTCCTAGAGTATCACTTGTGAATTCCACACATTTCATTTTTACTCTGGGTTAATCGTCTTAAATAGTCTTAGTAAATCTTTTATATTTTAAATTGTCAATTCATATACGATGTTTTGTCTTTGCTGATTCACTAGATTTATAAATGGCAATTTTGGAGTTTTTCGGAGTTTTTAGTTAGAGTCAGGAGCCGGGAGAGTCTGGAACATTGGCCACCTTTTTTAATAACATCAACAACAATCAAAATTAACCCTTTTTTATAGAATCTGTTACCATTAGATAACAAATACTATTTTTACTTCTACACCATTGCATTCTAAAACTGAAAAAATAAAATTATAACAAAGATTTTGGAGTTGGAAGAATTTAAGATAAAAGTGGCCACTGTACCTACAGTGATGGTACAGTGGCCATTAGAGTATGGTACTGTGGCCACTACTGTGTGGAAGATGGGAACAGTAAAGACAAGTACACAGCCATTTACAGAATAATGATTTATTTTGTAAAAAATAGTTTGCATTAAAAAAAGGCAACTTAAATTTAAAAAACCAGGCAAAAGCTAACAAACATTATACATAGATAAATTAATGAAAAAAAAACTGATTTGCTGTTCTAGTAGTGCCGCCTATATTTACAGGTTGATATAAATAACGTACAAATCATCAGGAACATCTAGGAAATAATATCTGAAATAAATAAAATATTGTACTAAATAATAGTACAGGGACCTACATAACAAAGGAGTGGCCACTGTACCTACATTTAACATGGCCACTAATCAACTACATGTTTTTAATCATTTAATAATAAAATGTTTTTAACATCAACTTCATGTTTTTTAAAAAGTAGGGAAAAACAAAAACTATCCAACACAATCAAAATATTATTATACCAATAAATATTTACATGAAGTAGGTATAAGCGGCCAACGCTAGTTCCTTTCGACGTTTATTTATTTAGTCACTAACAATTATTATTTCACTTGCCTGTTGTAGTTTACTTCAAGTACAAAATTTCAGGTTGAGTTTGTTTTAAAATAAAAATCTTGAGATTTAAATGGAATTACTTTGTTAATATACTTAGTGTCCTATTGGTACATTCTGTGCTAGATGACAGCACCTAATCTTGAGCAGCACCTAATAAATAAGAAAATGGCGGGAAGGTGGCCAATGTTCCTGCATGGTCAATGTTCCAGACTCTCCCCTACTTTTTCTTTTTAACAATCCCTGTCTTGTAGTCTCCTTATCTGTACAGCGAATTTCTTGTTTACAATATTCATGCTATTGGTTGATTTATGGAATTGTCAAAAAGTTGTACCGGTTTATAAGAGTAACAAACCTTGTAGTAGGTATTTGATTGTAATTTGGTATATATTTTGGAGTTGCTAATGACAAACCTTACCAAACATGTACATTCGCTACGGATACGACTAGAAATATATTTCTATCGTCGTTGCATCTAGTAGGGTACAAGAATATTTTTTCTAAGTGTCTGGGGAGAAATAAATCTGCACAAATTTGAAATATGAATAATTCTTTTACTATTGAGTTTAGATAAGCTGCGATTTTTAAACAGATAACTAGATGTTCATACAACAGAATCAGCACCTTAGAAACTTTCGGTTATCTTCTCTTTGGCAACCTATAGAGACCGTAATTTTATAGGTGTCGCATCGGTTAGCATTTGGTACTAATATTAGTCATTAGCTTGTATATAAGCCAGGATGCTGTGTGTGGATTTCACAAGTGATTAGCTCCAGCTGATGAGAGTGCAACAAACTCAAAACAGTCTGTCCTAGAGTATCACTTGTGAATTCCACACATTTCATTATGTTTCTGGGTTAATAGACTTAAATAGTCTTAGTAAATCTTTTATATTTTAAATTGTCAATTCCTATACGATGTTTTGTCTTTGCTGATTCACTAGATTTACAAATGACAAATTTGGAGTTTGCCGGAGTTTTTAGTTACTTTTTCTTTTTAACAATCCCTGTCTTGTGGTCTCCTAATCTTTACTGCCAATTTCTCGTTTACAGTATTCATGCTATTGGTTGATTTCTGGAATTGTCAAAAAGTTGTACCGGTTTATAAGAGTATTTTTACAAACCTTTTAGTAGGTATTTGATTGTAATTTGGTATATATTTTGGAGTTGCTAATGACAAACCTTTCTTGTTGTAAATCCTACCATGCTTTATTGCAATACTGAATCTTTGACCGAGGATTTGTATTGTTTGAGCAAGCTTTCCAGAACCTGCATGTTTACAGCAGAAAAGTTTTTCAAAATTCCATGCCAAGTATAAAATTTGTCAATTTTATGTTCGAGTTAATTCTTGTTTAAATTCTTGATTATTTATGCATTAGAAATTAATTCTACTAGCTAAGTAAACTACACTTTAAATAAAAAACCCAGAAAGTATCATAGCATTCTAGATGAATGCAAGCAAATTAGAGTTGCAACCAAATTTTGCAGATTTTTCCCCACAACCTTATGTATGGATGGATATCTTGTATACCTTTGAGATTTATATTCACATGCAGTCATCCAGTAGGTACCTGTCAGAGATTCTGTTGAATTTAATTATTTTCTAAAGCACCTTTTTGTCTTGAATAATCGTGTCATTGTCATAGAAATATCCGACTTGGGCGTCACAGAATTTATGCAGAATGGTGTAATCAACAAACAAAATTTGAGTCATTGGACAGGTGAAAATATTGGCAAGCGTTAACAAAAAACCTACATAGCCCGAAAGTCATTGTTTGGTACAGTGTAGGATCGTTTAATTAGGATTCAGTCAAACAGCGGGTTCCTTTGGTGACCATAAATAACCTCGGTCAAACAGCGGGTTCTGTTGGAGACCATAAATGACCTCGGTCAAACAGCGGGTTCCATTGGTGACCATAAATGACCTTATCCAAGGCGAGATTCGAATCCGCCCACACCGGTATCATATACCAGGGCTCCCCCTGATCGGTATGAGTAACCGTCGAGAATTCTCACGAATTTCTTTACCGCACACTTGAGCTGACAGCTTCATCCATTACCCAGTTTCCAAGGAAGCAAGGATAGGGTAGAAGACATAGAAGCCAAGATTGTTTTACGTGGGGTCCCCGTGTTAACATACCCACACGTTCCTTCCATGAGGAACTGATTGAGATACGCCCAATCAGCGCGCAAGTTGCATAACCGGCAGTCGTGCAATTGCTACCAGATTAACTCACTGGTAGGAGCGAGGTTGCCTATCCACCCTCTACTAGCTAAGACGCGCATAGTGACCGAGCAGTTGAAAAGACACGCTGCTCACCCGCCGGCACCGAAGTACCTCGTCCAGCATAGGACTATTCCCCAGCTATGCCCTCTTGCAAAGTGGGACCACTGCCCGATCAAATCCAACCTCAAGTGTGGCAGGACTTGGTTTTTAAGCGGTTTTGCCACCCCGATCTACCAATTTTAGGCTTGGTGGGCCCTCGACAGAGCTTCTTTAAAGTCTACACGTTATAGACTCCCGGTGCGTACCCGATATTGGTGAAGTTGTCTTAATAGTGAGAGGCTATATATTCGCTTCAACTATCCTTAAGTGTAATGGCTTTCAGAGCTTCTCCCAATCACCGTACCCAGCTGCAGTCCGGATCAAAGGGTGGCCAGGACAGCTCCTAAGCGCATTTACCTGGCGGCTTGCAGTTTCCCAGCACATGGGATAAACCTCAGTTCTAGTCACCGCACTAGAGATTCCGTCAAACTGCGGGTTCCTTTGGTGACCATAAATGACCTCGGGCAACAGCGGGTTCCTTTGGTGACCTTACATGACCTAGGTCATGCAGCGGGTTCCTTGGTGACCATGATTGCCCTCGGCCAAGCAGCGGGTTCCTTGGTGACCATAAATGACCTCCTCCCTTAGGCGAGATTCGAATCCGCCCACACCGGTCTCATCTACCTAGGCTCCCCCTGATCGGTATGAGTAACCGCCGAGAATTCTCACGAATTTCTCTACCACACACTTTATCTGACAGCTTCGTCCATTGCCCTTGATAGAGATAGGCTAGAAGACAGCCAGTTCTAGCGGTGAACGTCGTGTGGTCTCCCGTTCACCCAAAGGGTAGAAGACAGCTGGATACTTAGCTCCTTAAAAGACCCTGACGTCAGGTAATATTCAATCCACCCTCACCGGACCCCCTTGTTAACAGAGCTCCCCCTGCAACGTTTTAGGGTCATCGTCGAGAAACACTCCGGTGAAACGTAAACGCAACACCTCGGCATAACTCTACCACACATTTGATTCTGATCGCGTCATCCGTTACCCAGACAAGCCTGGGATGGGGTAGACAACGACCAGTTCTAAGGGTGAACGCCGTGTGGTCTGCCCTCAAGCTAGTCTCGAATCCTAGTGCTTCCCGACACCTCTAACAACTGCCCTCCCTCTGTCTTCGGGCTAGTCTCGGATACTAGGAATGAAGTCCGACATCTCAAACGAGTGCTTGACCGTTCACCCAGATTTATCTGGATGCAGTCGAAACAAAGCATATACCACATTTTAAAGGAAAATCTGGAACATTGTCTGTACTAGTGTAGTGAGGCGACATTACTTTTTAAACCTCGACTGTTTATCTGATTCTATCATTTTGCCAATTCGTGGGGGCATGCAATGTAAAATCTATTCTGTTTTGAAAACGCATTCGTTTGACATCATCATTCAGCGTAGATTCGTTAAAGATATGACTATAAATATATTTCTATTGTCGATACATTTAGCAGGCTACAAGAATATTTTTTCATATTGTGTGTGGAGAGAAAGAAATCTGCACAAATTTGAAAGATAACTAATTTCTTTACTATTGAGTTTAGATAAGTTGAAATTTTTAAACTGATGAGATGTTCATACAACAGAATGAACACCTTAGAAACTTTCGGTTATCGTCTTTTTCACAACCAAAAGAGACTGTAATTTTACTGCATGGTGCGGTTGGCTTTTTATTTATAGGTGTCGCATCGGGTACCATTTGGTGCTAATGTTAGTCATTGGTTTGTAAATAAGCCAGGATGATGTGCTTAGGTTTCACAGATGATTAGCTCCAGCTGATGAGAGTACAACAAACTTGAAACAGTCTACCCTGAAGTATCACTTGTGAATTCTAGATATTTTATTATTACTGTGGGTTAATGGTGTTATAAATCTTTTATAGTTTAAATTTTCAATTTCTTTACGATGTTTTGTCTTTGCTCCCTACTAGTCTTACAAATGGCAAATTTGTTGAGTTTGTCGGAGTTTTTGGTTACTTTTTCTTTTTAAAAATCCCTGTCTTGAGGTCTTCTAATCTTTACAGCCAATTTTCGTTTGAGATTTTTATAATATTCATGCTATTGGTTGATTTATGGAATTGTCAAAAAGTTGTACCAGTTTATAAGAGAGATTTTTACAAACCTTTTAGTAGGTATTTGATTGTAATTTAATATAAATATTTAAGTTGCTAATGACAAACCTTTTTTGTAGTAAATGCTACCATACTTTATTGCAATATTGAATCTTTGACCTAGGATTTGTATTGTTTGATCGAGCTTCCCAGAAGCTGCATTCGCCAATACCTCATCTTTTTTTGGAAAGAGGTTATATGTCTTTCAAAATCTCATCTTTTCTAGTACGTATCTTTTTCTAATACAATACAAATATAACATAATAAATGTTGTGTCCAGAATTTCAATTTCAGAAAAATTTACAATAGAGAAGTCGCTGCAATAAATGAAGGTTCACTCCACTGGGTAATGAATAATTTTATATCCAGACGTAAAAAGTGTATTGAAGTTGGCGAGGGTCACTTAGATGGTCTAATCTTTAAAGATTAAGCAAATATCCACCCTGTTTGCCAAGTTTCAAAGATTAGGCTTAATTTCATCCAATAAATTTTAATAGTACTTATGGGTATAAGCTAATGCTCATGTATGTAGTATTTCGTACATTCGGAATAAATAGATGATAATGATTTATTATAGCGGAAAACAACTTGAGTTAGTTAACATTAGTGGGTAGTTGCACTTCCACTTTTTTCTCGATTCCCCGTGAATTATGCTTTTATCGATACCTATTTTTTCCTAAAATTTCAAAAACTTTACACAGTCTTTCAATATGTAACTTTTTGTTTGGCGTAGATTTCAAAATACCATCCCAAAACAGATAACTCAGGAAATATTAACAAATAAATGATCAATATTTCTTTGAAAGATTGAACCCTGGTATACTTTATGTGTTTGAAACGAGAATGTGTTTATCTATCTAGATTTAAAACCTTTTGGAACTTCGTCCATGTTTGTTTTTATTTTTAATATATGTATTTCAACGATAATGATTGATGTAATGGTAATGGTTGATGTAATTTTTCGGTTAAATTTGATTGTCGTTTTTAAAATTAAATTGCAACAGACTTTTTAATGCTGTAAACGCCTTAAAAACCCTGACGCTACACTGTTTATATTTTGGTTATTTACGAGCTGGATTTGTATTTTCAGACCAAATAGTTTTGGTTCAAATTTGACATTGATATTTGCAATAATTTCAAAATTTAACAGGTGTACAGACAAAGACAAAAACAACAGGATTTTTTTCCTCCAGGGATGTCTGTCGTGTTATTTAGGTCATATAACGTCGAGAAATAAAAAAAGGTATTTTTTACAAAAACTCGTTCTCATTCTGTGGACTTGTACATATATTGTGAGAAAGCAAAAGCAAAGAAATGGGTTTAAAGAATAAACTTTAATTGTTTTCAACCACTTTGTTGTTAGAAATGTAGTTCTGAAATGATTCTAGCTACTTACCACATCGCACATACCTTATACAGTAAGGAATGTCATCCTTTGTTAATTATTTAAAAATACAAAAAAATTGTAGGCGTGACATTATACTATTCAATAAAATATTAAACATATATGATTTTCTTCCATTAGAATATAAACGAAACAAATTTACATTATTATAATCTGAAAATTCGTTTCTAACAGAACTATATCTCGAAATATCTTATATGTATAAATTTAAAGGTCCGTTTTGTTTAACGGCATACTTTCAGCAGGTGTCCTCGAACTCAGCACTTATAGCAGACATAAACACGGACTTGATAAACAGAATATGCTGAATAGTGATAAGTACCATAGTTTTATACCTTGTAAACTTGACAACGTTGATGGAGGCGTACTCGAACGCTTGATTTGCCAAAATTATATACACGGAGGTGAATACGAGCGGTCTATGTACGGAGGCTGACACGAACGCGCACTATACAGAAGCATGTATATCTAAAAAATTAAATAAAATTACCCCTCTTGGTGGATTTAGGAGTGTTAGTTCAAGAAAAAGTCTGTGACACTAGAATAATTAATATACAATCATTATTAATGGCGGAGTTGTGGTCGTCTGTTCAGTATACGGAGGCGAACAAGATACAAAAGCACATATATATATATATATATATATATATATATATATATATATATATATATATATATATATCCATGCGTCCGGACCAAAAGCGTAGC